>LR999453.1:8311918-8357108 GCA_905216605.1 Arabidopsis arenosa | reverse complement strand
GGATCCCAAAAGCTAAAGTACTGTTTTTTCCGTTTAGAAGCTCCAAAACGGAAACCTCATAGGACTTCGGCCACACCCACAAAGATCTGAGAAGCAATAAGAAGCTTGGTTAGTGTTTTAGGAGTCAAATATGACTAGATCTCGTGTTTATGATTGGGTATAAGAACTAGAACCGCAACCGGATCGCAAAAGCTACAGTAGTGTTTTTCCGTTTAGAAGCTCCAAAACCGAAAACTCATAGGACTTCATCCACACCCACAAAGATTTGAGAAGCAATAAAAAGCTTGGTTAGTGTTTTTGGAGTCAAATATGACTAGATCTCGTGTTTATGATTGGGTATAAGAACTAGACCGCAACCGGATCCCAAGAGCTAAAGTACTGTTTTTCTGTTTAGAAGCTCCAAAACCGAAAACTCATAGGACTTTGGCCACACCCACAAAGATTTTAGAAGCAATAAGAAGCTTGGTTAGTGTTTTTGGAGTCAAATATGACTAGATCTCGTGGTTATGATTGGGTATAAGACCTAGAACCGCAACCGGATCGCAAAAGCTAAAGTAGTGTTTTTTCCGTTTAGAAGCTCCAAAACCGAAATCTCATAGGACTTCGGCCACACCCACAAAGATTTGAGAAGCAACAAGAAGCTTGGTTAGTGTTTTAGTAGTCAAATATGACTAGATCTCGTGTTTATGATTGGGTATAAGAACTAGAACTGCAACCGGATCCCAAAAGCTAAAGTACTGTTTTTCCGTTTAGAAGCTCCAAAACCGAAACCTCATAGGACTTCGGCCACAGCCACAAAGATTTGAGAAGCAATAAGAAGCTTGGTTAGTGTTTTTGGAGTCAAATATGACTAGATCTCGTGTTTATGATTGGGTATAAGAACTAGAACCGCAACCGGATCCCAAAAGCTAAAGTACAGTTTTTCCGTTTAGAAGCTCCAAAACCGAAAACTCATAGGACTTCGGCCACACCCACAAAGATTTGAGAAGCAATAAGAAACTTGGTTAGTGTTTTTGGAGTCAAATATGACTAGATCTCGTGTTTATGATTGGGTATAAGAACTAGAACCGCAACTAGATCCCAAAAGCTAAAGTAGTGTTTTTCCGTTTAGAAGCTCCAAAACCGAAAACTCATAGGACTTCATCCACACCCACAAAGATTTGAGAAGCAATAAAAAGCTTGGTTAGTGTTTTTGGAGTCAAATATGACTAGATCTCGTGGTTATGATTGGGTATAAGAACTAGACCGCAAACGGATCCCAAGAGCTAAAGTACTGTTTTTCTGTTTAGAAGCTCCAAAACCGAAAACTCATAGGACTTTGGCCACACCCACAAAGATTTTAGAAGCAATAAGAAGCTTGGTTAGTGTTTTTGGAGTCAAATATGACTAGATCTCGTGGTTATGATTGGGTATAAGACCTAGAACCGCAACCGGATCCCAAAAGCTAAAGTACAGTTTTTCCGTTTAGAAGCTCCAAAACCGAAACCTCATAGGACTTCGGCCACAGCCACAAAGATTTGAGAAGCAACAAGAAGCTTGGTTAGTGTTTTAGGAGTCAAATATGTCTAGATCTCGTGTTTATGATTGGGTATAAGAACTAGAACCACAACCGGATCGCAAAAGCTAAAGTTGTGTTTTTCCGTTTAGAAGCTCCAAAACCGAAAACTCATAGGACTTCGGCCACACCCACAAAGATTTGAGAAGCAATAAGAAGCTTGGTTAGTGTTTTTGGAGTTAAATATGACTAGATCTCGTGTTTATGATTGGGTATAAGAACTAGAACCGCAAACGGATCCCAAACGCTAAAGTACTGTTTTTCTGTTTAGAAGCTTCAAAACCGAAAACTCATAGGACTTCGGCCACACCCACAAAGATCTGAGAAGCAATAAGAAGCTTGGTTAGTGTTTTAGGAGTCAAATATGACTAGATCTCTTGTTTATGATTGGGTATAAGAACTAGAACCGCAACTGGATCCCAAAAGCTTAAGTAGTGTTTTTCCGTTTAAAGCTCCAAAACCGAAAACTCATAGGACTTCGGCCACACCCACAAAGATTTGAGAAGCAACAAGAAGCTTGGTTAGTGTTTTAGTAGTCAAATATGACTAGATCTCGTGTTTATGATTGGGTATAAGAACTAGAACTGCAACCGGATCCCAAAAGCTAAAGTACTGTTTTTCCGTTTAGAAGCTCCAAAACCGAAAACTCGTAGGACTTCGGCCACACCCACAAAGATTTGAGAAGCAATAAGAAGCTTGGTTAGTGTTTTTGGAGTCAAATATGACTAGATCTCGTGTTTATGATTGGGTATAAGAACTAGAACCGCAACCGGATCCCAAAAGCTAAAGTACAGTTTTTCCGTTTAGAAGCTCCAAAACCGAAAACTCATAGGACTTCGGCCACACCCACAAAGGTTTGAGAAGCAATAAGAAACTTGGTTAGTGTTTTTGGAGTCAAATATGACTAGATCTCGTGTTTATGATTGGGTATAAGAACTAGAACCGCAACTAGATCCCAAAAGCTAAAGTAGTGTTTTTCCGTTTAGAAGCTCCAAAACCGAAAACTCATAGGACTTCATCCACACCCACAAAGATTTGAGAAGCAATAAAAAGCTTGGTTAGTCTTTTTGGAGTCAAATATGACTAGATCTCGTGGTTATGATTGGGTATAAGAACTAGACCGCAACCGGATCCCAAGAGCTAAAGTACTGTTTTTCTGTTTAGAAGCTCCAAACCGAAAACTCATAGGACTTTGGCCACACCCACACAGATTTTAGAAGCAATAAGAAGCTTGGTTAGTGTTTTTGGAGTCAAATATGACTAGATCTCGTGGTTATGATTGGGTATAAGACCTAGAACCGCAACCGGATCGCAAAAGCTAAAGTAGTGTTTTTCCGTTTAGAAGCTCCAAAACCGAAAACTCATAGGACTTCGGCCACAGTTGCGGTTCTAGGTGTTATACCCAATCATAGACACGTGATCTAGTCATATTTGACTCCAAAAACACTAACCAAGCTTCTGATTGCCTCTCAAAGCTTTGTGGTTATGGCCGAAGTCCTATGAGTTTTCGGTTTTGGAGCTTCTAAACGGAAAAACACTACTTTAGCTTACGGGATCCGGTTGCGGTTCTAGGTGTTATACCCAATCATACACACGTGATCTAGTCATATTTGACTCCAAAAACACTAACCAAGCTTCTTATTGCCTCTCAAAGCTTTGTGGTTATGGCCGAAGTCCTATGAGTTTTCGGTTTCGGAGCTTCTAAACGGAAAAACTCTACTTTAGCTTACGGGATCCGGTTGCGGTTCTAGGTGTTATACCCAATCATACACACGTGATCTAGTCATATTTGACTCCAAAAACACTAACCAAGCTTCTTATTGCCTCTCAAAGCTTTGTGGTTATGGCCGAAGTCCTATGAGTTTTTGGTTTTGGAGCTTCTAAACGAAAAAAACACTACTTTAGCTTACGAGATCGGGTTGCGGTTCTAGGTGTTATACCCAATCATACACACGTGATCTAGTCATATTTGACTCTAAAAACACTAACCAAGCTTCTGATTGCCTCTCAAAGCTTTGTGGTTATGGCCGAAGTCCAATGCGTTTTCGGTTTTGGAGCTTCTAAACGGAAAAACACTACTTTAGCTTACGGGATCCGGTTGCGGTTCTAGTCCTTATACCCAATAGAACACACGTGATCTAGTCATATTTGACACCAAAAACACAAACCAAGCTTCTTATTGCCTCTCAAAGCTTTGTGGTTATGGCCGAAGTCCTATGAGTTTTCGGTTTTGGAGGTTCTAAACAGAAAAACAATACTTTAGCTTACGCGATCCGGTTGCGGTTCTAGGTGTTATACCCAATCATACACACGTGATCTAGTCATATTTGACTCCAAAAACACTAACCAAGCTTCTTATTGCCTCTCAAAGCTTTGTGGTTATGGCTGAAGTCCTATGAGTTTTCGGTTTTGGAGTTTCTAAACCGAAAAACACTACTTTAGCTTACGGGATCCGGTTGCGGTTCTAGGTGTTATACCCAATCATACACACGTGATCTAGTAATATTTGACTCCAAAAACACTAACCAAGCTTCTTATTGCCTCTCAAAGCTTTGTGGTTATGGCCGAAGTCCTATGAGTTTTTGGTTTTGGAGCTTTTAAACGGAAAAACACTACTTTAGCTTACGGGATCCGGTTGCGGTTCTAGTCCTTATACCCAATCAAACACACGTGATCTAGTCATATTTGACTCTAAAAACACTAACCAAGCTTCTGATTGCCTCTCAAAGCTTTGTGGTTATGGCCGAAGTCCTATGAGTTTTCGGTTTTGGAGCTTCTAAACGGAAAAACACTACATTAGCTTACGGGATCCGGTTGCGGTTCTAGTCCTTATACCCAATCAAACACACCTGATCTAGTCATATTTGACACCAAAAACACAAACCAAGCTTCTTATTGCCTCTCAAAGCTTTGTGGGTATGGCCGAAGTCCTATGAGTTTTCGGTTTTGGAGCTTCTAAACGGAAAAAACACTACTTTAGCTTATGGGATCCGGTTGCGGTTCTAGGTGTTATACCCAATCATAGACACGTGATCTAGTCATATTTGACTCCAAAAACACTAACCAAGCTTCTGATTGCCTCTCAAAGCTTTGTGGTTATGGCCGAAGTCCTATGAGTTTTCGGTTTTGGAGCTTCTAAACGGAAAAACACTACTTTAGCTTACGGGATCCGGTTGCGGTTCTAGGTGTTATACCCATTCATACACACGTGATCTAGTCATATTTGACTCCAAAAACACTAACCAAGATTCTTATTGCCTCTCAAAGCTTTGTGGTTATGGCCGAAGTCCTATGAGTTTTCGGTTTTGGAGCTTCTAAACGGAAAAACACTACTTTAGCTTACGGGATCCGGTTGCGGTTCTAGGTATTATACCCAATCATACACACGTGATCTAGTCATATTTGACTCCAAAAACACTAACCAAGCTTCTTATTGCCTCTCAAAGCTTTGTGGTTATGGCCGAAGTCCTATGAGTTTTTGGTTTTGGAGCTTCTAAACGGAAAAACACTACTTTAGCTTACGGGATCGGGTTGCGGTTCTAGGTGTTATACCCAATCATACACACGTGATCTAGTCATATTTGACTCTAAAAACACTAACCAAGCTTCTGATTGCCTCTCAAAGCTTTGTGGTTATGGCCGAAGTATTGAACCAAGTGAAGAAAAGGATCCATCCGGGTCACTTAATGTATTGCCGCTCGGTTATGCCAATCGGTTGCAAACCGATCGGAGCCTCATTGTTCTTCCAATCGGTTTGTACGATCGGTTGTAAACCATCTTATGCTTCTCGTCCGTACGGGTCACTCCTCGTCCGTACGATCATCTTTGAGGCTGTCCGTACCATTTCAAGATCACTTGGCCCATTAGGATCTCCAGCCTTCCTAGGCTTATCCAAAGCTTCACCAAGGTTCTAGAAGACTCTCGACCCTTCCAAGAGAGCCGTTACACTCGCAAAAGAGGAAAAGGACAAGGAGCGCTCTCATCTTCTTTATGACGCGTTTTCCCTTGCTTTTGACCGTTGTACATAGTGGATATCCTAGAGGATATTCCTTTTGCTTTGTCCTTAAAAGGAACCTTTGTATTGATCCATTTTTAGTAAGAAAGAAAAACAATCTTTCCCATCTCTCAAATCTCCTTTACTCTCAAACTTCCTATTACTCTTTCCGATCAAACTCTCTCCTTCTCCGATTATATTCTTGTCCCATCGAAACCTAAAGCTCCATATTCTAACATGGTAGCAGAGCCATAAGCTCCATACCCTTCATTCAACCCACCTCATTTACTTCCGCACCTAAACTCTCTCTTTTCTTTGATTTCGTTCGATGAGTTCTCTCTATGATGAGATGAGTTCTCTACACTCGAAAATCATTCCGGTTATCCTCAAGGGAGGAAACTACTTGCTGTGGTCACGAACCACAAGATCTGCCTTGTGTAGTCGGGGACTTTGGAACCATATCTTGAAAGAAGAGGCTCCAAAGGAGACGACCACAAGAGATGGACAAGAAATCGTTCTTGTTGATGAGGAGAAATGGTTCCAAGAAGATCAATCGGTCTTGGTCCTCCTCCGGAACTCGCTTGAGTCCTCAATACTCAAAGCTTACTCCTATTGTGAAACTCCTAAAGAGCTTTGGGATACTCTCTTTAATGTATTTGGGAACCTCTCCAACTTGAGCCGAGTGTTTGAAGTGAAGAAGGCCATCAACGATCTCTCTCAAGGAGACATGGAGTTCACTCAACATTTCGGCAAGTTTAGGTCTCTTTGGGCGGAGCTCGAGATGCTAAGGCCTAACACCATTGATCTGGCGATCCTCAACGAAAGACGTGAACAAGACAAGGTCTTTGGTCTCCTTCTCACCTTGAACTCCACCTACAATGATCTCATCAAGCACTTACTCCGAGCCGAGAAGCTACCTAACCTAGAAGAAGTGTGCTCTCAAATCCAAAAGGAGCAAGGATCTCTTGGTCTCTTCGGAAACAAAGGAGAGCTTGCTACGGCCAACAAAGGAGAGCTCACCACCGCCAACAAGGGAAGCTACAAGTCCGAGAATAAGAGAGGCCTAACTTGTGACCATTGCAAGAAGATGGGTCATACCAAGGAGAAGTGTTGGATCCTTCACCCCCATCTCCGACCAAGTAGATGGAAGGATCCTAAAGCTCATCAAGCGAACTTGAGCCAAGAGACTCAAGACATCCCCGGACCCTCTACTCAAGCCAATGGTGTTGGAGCGGCTATGACGGCGTCTTCGGAGTATGTGAAGAGATCGGACCTCGATGCCCTCATCAAGGCTCTAAAGGAGTCATCCGGTAACTCTTATCATGCTATTGTTAACACTCTAAAACCTCTCATTGTTGATTCGGGAGCCTCTCATCACATGATTAGTGATTCTAGGCTAATAAACAATATTGAACCGGCTTTAGGAAACGTGGTAATTGCTAATGGGGATAAAATTCCGGTTAAAGGAATAGGTGATTTAGAGCTATTTGATATGAAGTCTAAAGCTTTTTACATGCCAAATTTTACTTCTAACTTGCTTTCCGTTAAAAGAGCAACGACCGATTTGAATTGTTATGCGATATTTGGTCCTAATGATGTTCATTTTCAGGATATTGAATCAAGTAGGGTGCTTGGTCAAGGAGTTACAAAGGATGGTCTTTATGTTCTAGAAGACACAAAGCTATCCGAACCTTTATCTTCTCTCTTTAGTTCAAGTATTGTTGTTGCGAATAGTGCTATTTGGCATGCTAGACTAGGTCACCCCCATCCTCGGGCTTTAAGTTTAATGTTACCAAAAATTTCATTTCAAAATCTTGATTGCGAAGCTTGTATTCTTGGTAAACATTGCAAAGCTATTTTTCCTAAGTCTTCTACTATTTATGAAAGTTGCTTTGATTTAATTCATTCGGATGTGTGGACTTCCCCTTTTTTATCAAGAGAAAACCAAAAATATTTTGTCACATTTATTGATGAAAAATCGAAGTATACTTGGCTTACTCTCCTTCCTTCAAAAGATCGTGTTCTTGAAGCTTTTAAAAACTTTCATACTTATGTGACTAACCAATACAATGCCAAGATTAAGATTTTTAGATCCGACAATGGTGGGGAGTATACAAGTCAAGCATTCAAAGAGCATCTAGCATCACACGGAATCATTCACCAAACAAGTTGCCCTTACACTCCTCAACAAAATGGTGTATCCGAACGCAAGAATCGACACCTAATGGAGATTGCAAGGTCCATAATGTTTCACACCAATGTCCCAAAGAGATTTTGGAGTGATGCCGTGATGACCGCGTGTTACTTGATCAATAAAACACCTACAAAGATTCTACAAGACAAGTCTCCATTTGAGGTACTCACTAAAACTAAGCCTTCTCTTGATCACTTACGTGTGTTTGGTTGTGTTTGCTATGTCTTAGTTCCCGGAGATCAAAGGAACAAGCTCCAAGCCAAAAGCACTAAGGGAATGTTCATCGGGTACTCAACAACTCAAAAGGGTTACAAGTGTTATGTACCAGAGTCAAGAAAAGTATTGGTGTCAAGAGATGTGAAATTTATGGAGGAAAAGGGATTCTATGACAAGAAGGATTGGGAAAGTCTTAAGGATTTGTCTAGCTCACCATCGGATAGAGCTACTAACCTCCGGATCATTCTTGAGAAACTTGGAATTGAGAACTACCAACCTTCAAATACTCAAGCTCCACATCCGCCACAAGGACACGAGACTCAAGAACAAGAAGAAGAAAGTCTTAAGGAAGAAGTCCAAGGCACTCACAATGAAGAGAATGACCCCAACAACCAAGAAGAAGATCATATACCCGATGGTGATGGCGCCAACGAATCGAATCAAGAGGAAGATGACACTCCTCAAGAAGTGACTCAAGAAGTGACTCAAGAAGTGATACCATTAAGAAGAAGTGAAAGACTTCGTTTTCATCCTTCAACATGGAAAGACAAGAGAGTCTACTACAACAACAATGCTGTAGCTCATCCAATTCAAGCCGTATGCACTCTTGCTCATCTACCCGAAGAACATCAAGTCTACCTTAGCAAAGTTGACCAACATTGGATTCCTACATCATATGAAGAAGCCATACAACATCAAGTGTGGAGAGATGCTAAAGAAGCGGAAAGACAAGCCATGATCAACAACCATACATGGGATGAAGAGGATCTACCTAGAGGAAGGAAAGCTGTGACTTCTAAATGGGTATTCACCATCAAGTATAAGAGTGATGGAGAAATTGAAAGATACAAGGCCAGACTTGTGGCTAGAGGCTTTACTCAAAAATACGGAGAAGACTACCTTGATACTTTTGCTCCGGTGGCCAAACTACACACGGTTCGAGTGGTTCTTTCATTGGCTACTAACTTGGAATGGGATCTTTGGCAAATGGATGTCAAGAATGCATTTCTTCAAGGAGAGTTAGAGGAAGAAGTGTATATGAGACCACCACCGGGTCTAGAAGATAAAGAAGCACCCGGGAAAGTTCTTAAGCTCAACAAAGCAATCTATGGTCTTAAGCAATCTCCGAGAGCTTGGTATCACAAGCTTAGCACCACACTTCTAGGAAGAGGATTCAAGAGATCCGAAGCTGACCATACACTCTTCACTCTCCCTAGCCAAGAAGGTATAGTAGTCATTCTCGTTTATGTAGATGATATTATCATCTCCGGGAATGACAAGGTTGGTATTCAAGATACTAAAGATTTTCTTAAAAGTGTCTTTGATATTAAAGATCTTGGAGAACTAAAATACTTTCTTGGGATAGAAGTATGTAGATCAAAGGAGGGTCTCTTCTTATCTCAACGAAAGTATACTCTTGATCTTCTTGATGAAGTAGGTAAACTTGGCGCTAAACCAGCAAAGACTCCCTTGGAAGATGACTACAAAGCTAGACGAAAGGGGGAGCATGATAACAAGCCTTTCGAAGATCCTACCAAGTATCGGAGGCTAGTAGGTAAGCTCATCTATTTAACCATTACTAGACCTGATATTTGCTTTGCCGTGAATGTAGTGAGTCAACAAATGCAAGCTCCAACTCAACACCATTGGAATATGGTGAACCGTATCCTCAAGTATCTCAAAGGAGCTCCGGGTCAAGGCATTTGGATGGGATGCAATAGGAAAACGGAGATTGTTGGGTATTGTGATGCAGATTACGCCGGAGACAAGAATGATAGAAGATCAACAACCGGCTATTGTACTTTCATTGGTGGAAACTTAGTGACTTGGAGAAGCAAGAAGCAAAAGGTGGTGTCTCTTTCAAGTGCCGAAGCCGAGTACCGTGCCATGAGAAAGCTTACTACCGAGTTAATGTGGCTAAAAGCTCTCCTCAAAGACTTTGGTATAGACACGCCTCAACCAATCACCATGCACTGTGACAACCAAGCCGCCATTCACATAGCAACCAACTCGGTGTTTCATGAGAGAACGAAGCACATTGAAGTTGATTGCCACAAAGTCCGAGAGCAAATCCAACTTGGGGTTATCTTGCCACACTACACCGAGAGTGAAGAACAACTGGCCAACATCTTCACCAAAGGAGCTAGCACCAAGGTGTGTGAATACATTCATCAAAAGTTAGGTCTTGTTGACTTAACTCAGCCACAATCCCATTAGCCAAATATCCCATACTCTTTTTCCCTAAGTGTAGTTTTATCCCATGAGGTTTTCTACACTTAGGTTTTTAATGAGGTGGTTGAATTTGGATCCAAGTTTAACCTCCACCCTTCTCCGGATAAACTTGAGGGGGAGTATTGAACCAAGTGAAGAAAAGGATCCATCCGGGTCACTTAATGTTTTGCCGCTCTGTTATGCCAATCGGTTGCAAACCGATCGGAGCCTCATTGTTCTTCCAATCGGTTTGTACGATCGGTTGTAAACCATCTTATGCTTCTCGTCCGTACGGGTCACTCCTCGTCCGTACGATCATCTTTGAGGCTGTCCGTACCATTTCAAGATCACTTGGCCCATTAGGATCTCCAGCCTTCCTAGGCTTATCCAAAGCTTCACCAAGGTTCTAGAAGACTCTCGACCCTTCCAAGAGAGCCGTTACACTCGCAAAAGAGGAAAAGGACAAGGAGCGCTCTCATCTTCTTTATGACGCGTTTTCCCTTGCTTTTGACCGTTGTACATAGTGGATATCCTAGAGGATATTCCTTTTGCTTTGTCCTTAAAAGGAACCTTTGTATTGATCCATTTTTAGTAAGAAAGAAAAACAATCTTTCCCATCTCTCAAATCTCCTTTACTCTCAAACTTCCTATTACTCTTTCCGATCAAACTCTCTCCTTCTCCGATTATATTCTTGTCCCATCGAAACCTAAAGCTCCATATTCTAACACGAAGTCCTATGAGTTTTCGGTTTTGGAGCTTCTAAACGGAAAAACACTACTTTAGCTTACGGGATCCGGTTGCGGTTCTAGTCCTTATACCCAATCAAACACACGTGATCTAGTCATATTTGACACCAAAAACACAAACCAAGCTTCTTATTGCCTCTCAAAGCTTTGTGGTTATGGCCGAAGTCCTATGAGTTTTCGGTTTTGGAGCTTCTAAACAGAAAAACACTACTTTAGCTTACGCGATCCGGTTGCGGTTCTAGGTGTTATACCCAATCATACACACGTGATCTAGTCATATTTGACTCCAAAAACACTAACCAAGCTTCTTATTGCCTCTCAAAGCTTTGTGGTTATGGCCGAAGTGAGTTCTAAACGGAAAAAACACTACTTTAGCTTACGGGATCGGTTTGCGGTTCTAGGTGTTATACCCAATCATACACACGTGATCTAGTCATATTTGACTCTAAAAACACTAACCAAGCTTCTGATTGCCTCTCAAAGCTTTGTGGTTATGACCGAAGTCCTATGAGTTTTCGGTGTTGGAGCTTCTAAACGGAAAAAACACTACTTTAGCTTACGGGATCCGGTTGCGGTTCTAGTCCTTATACCCAATCAAACACACCTGATCTAGTCATATTTGACACCAAAAACACAAACCAAGCTTCCTATTGCCTCTCAAAGCTTTGTGGGTATGGCCGAAGTCCTATGAGTTTTCGGTTTTGGAGCTTCTAAACGGAAAAACACTACTTTAGCTTACGGGATCCCGTTGTGGTTCTAGGTGTTATACTCAATCATACACACGTGATCTAGCCATATTTGACTCCAAAAACACTAACTAAGCTTCTTATTGCCTCTCAAAGCTTTGTGGTTATGGCCGAAGTCCTATGAGTTTTTGGTTTTGGAGCTTCTAAACGGAAAAACACTACTTTAGCTTACGGGATCGGGTTGCGGTTCTAGGTGTTATACCCAATCATACACACGTGATCTAGTCATATTTGACTCTAAAAACACTAACCAAGCTTCTGATTGCCTCTCAAAGCTTTGTGGTTATGGCCGAAGTCCTATGAGTTTTCGGTTTTGGAGCTTCTAAACGGAAAAAACACTACTTTAGCTTACGGGATCCCGTTGTGGTTCTAGGTGTTATACTCAATCATACACACGTGATCTAGCCATATTTGACTCCAAAAACACTAACTAAGCTTCTTATTGCCTCTCAAAGCTTTGTGGTTATGGCCGAAGTCCTATGAGTTTTTGGTTTTGGAGCTTCTAAACGGAAAAAACACTACTTTAGCTTACGGGATCGGGTTGCGGTTCTAGGTGTTATACCCAATCATACACACGTGATCTAGTCATATTTGACTCTAAAAACACTAACTAAGCTTCTGATTGCCTCTCAAAGCTTTGTGGTTATGGCCGAAGTCCTATGAGTTTTCGGTTTTGGAGCTTCTAAACGGAAAAAGACTACTTTAGCTTACGGGATCCGGTTGCGGTTCTAGTGCTTATACCCAATCAAACACACGTGATCTAGTCATATTTGACACCAAAAACACAAACCAAGCTTCTTATTGCCTCTCAAAGCTTTGTGGTTATGGCCGAAGTCCTATGAGTTTTCGGTTTTGGAGCTTCTAAACAGAAAAACACTACTTTAGCTTACGCGATCCGGTTGCGGTTCTAGGTGTTATACCCAATCATACACACGTGATCTAGTCATATTTGACTCCAAAAACACTAACCAAGCTTCTTATTGACTCTCAAAGCTTTGTGGTTATGGCCGAAGTCCTATGAGTTTTTGGTTTTGGAGCTTCTAAACGGAAAAACACTACTTTAGCTTACGGGATCGGCTTGCGGTTCTAGGTGTTATACCCTAATCATACACACGTGATCTAGTCATATTTGACTCCAAAAACACTAACCAAGCTTCTTATTGCCTCTCAAAGCTTTGTGGTTATGGCCGAAGTCCTATGAGTTTTTGATTTTGGAGCTTCTAAACGGAAAAATACTACTTTAGCTTACGGGATCGGGTTGGGGTTCTAGGTGTTATACCCAATCATACACACGTGATCTAATCATATTTGACTCTAAAAACACTAACCAAGCTTCTGCTTGCCTCTCAAAGCTTTGTGGTTATGGCCGAAGTCCTATGAGTTTTCGGTTTTGGAGCTTCTAAACGGAAAAAACACTACTTTAGCTTACGGGATCCGGTTGCGGTTCTAGTCCTTATACCCAATCAAACACACGTGATCTAGTCATATTTGACACCAAAAACACAAACCAAGCTTCTTATTGCCTCTCAAAGCTTTGTGGGTATGGCCGAAGTCCTATGAGTTTTCAGTTTTGGAGCTTCTAAACGGAAAAACACTACTTTAGCTTACGGGATACCGTTACGGTTCTAGGTGTTATACTCAATCATACACACGTGATCTAGTCATATTTGACTCCAAAAACACTAACCAAGCTTCTTATTGCCTCTCAAAGCTTTGTGGTTATGGCCGAAGTCCTATGAGTTTTCGGTTTTGGAGTTTCTAAACGGAAAAAACACTACTTTAGCTTACGGGATCCGGTTGCGATTCTAGGTGTTATACCCAATCATACACACGTGATCTAGTCATATTTGACTCCAAAAACACTAACCAAGCTTCTTATTGCCTCTCAAATCTTTGTGGTTATTGATAGTAAGATTTTACTCTAACAAGTATCAATCCCTAATACACATGCCATTGTAGTATATTAGGTTATCAATCCAATCTCAGTGTGACTGCAAGCACTCAAGATATGAAACAGAAAGCAAATAAGTCAAGCCAATTGTGAAAAGGTTTGGTGTGTTTCTATTCAACCTAATCAACCAATTAACATGCAAGTACCAAATTCAAAAGCATAAGAAAGAAAACTAAGCAGTAAGAAATGAACTACAGACCAGAAACTATCATGCATAAGCTTTGGAAAAGAAACTAACAACCTAACAATGCAGAGAAACGCTCTAGGCCTAACAGGTTGAGCAGAACACAAAAGCTAACAGAAACGAGATTTAAACAATCAATAGAGATAAAAGGGTCCTGAGGAATGGGATAATCGATTATAGCAGTCTCCTTAGTCTACCTAGGTGGTTAACAAACTCAATCAAGCTATCCCTAGACAATAGATTCGAATACAAATCAATCCACTCTCGTGACAGAGATTCTCAAGCTAAATCACTTTCATACTCAATTCTCATTGAAGAAATATAACCTAGCAGGCATTATGATTCAATCTAATAAAGTCAATAAGCATTCTAATCATCCAATCTCTTGGGCTAGAGTATGCAAATCTCTGGAAAAGTTTGTTCAGACATTTCATCAAACACCTTGTGGGCATGGAAATGTCTGAAATCAATTTCCATATGATCAGAGAAGAAATAGCATTAAGATCTACTAAACCAGAAGGGAAATCAAGCAATTCTACACTTAACCACCTAAATATACTAAGGATTCCACACATAATCTAACCCATCCTCAAGAACCCTAATCCACTACTCAAGAACACTGAAGAACATCATGCATAAAAACCCAGAAAATTGCATTAACCCAGAAATCATTAAAAAGCAAGTATGTTATAGATTAGAAGGAGATCTACAACTTTGATGAAGAAACGAAATTCAAAAACTCAAAGGATCAACAGGAAAAACGATTACAAAATCTAGGGTTTTTGAGAGAACAGCTGAATATCTGCTGGGTAAAATGAATATCCGCTGGACAATAGGGTGAGCCCCTATTTATAGGAAATACTAGGTTGCCCTAATTAGCTATAGGACAAAATAGAGAGTCGGCGGAGACCAACTCGACGTGACGTCGAGTCTGCCACGTCGAGCCCATGTCCTTCTTCAAAGGTGGCGGCTTGATGTCCAACTCGACGTGTCGTCGAGTCCATGTGCTCGAGTCCGCTCCTCCACAGCTTCTTCACGTCCTACTCGACGTGTCGTCAAGCCTGGTAGGTCGAGTCTGTCCTTCGGTGGTTTCTGGGCACTAGCTCGACCTCCTGTCGAGCCCATGACGTCGAGTCCGGTTCTGGATGCTCTTGAATGGCTTCATTCCTCTCCAACTCGATCCCAAGTCTAGCTCCAAGGTTGTGTGGCTTCTCCTTGCTCCATTAAGTCCTAAAATAAGCTCCAAAGCACCTGAAACTCATCCAATATGCAACATGCTATGCTATGCAATGCAAATCGTACTAAGTGATGAAAATGATATGAAAAGGACTCTGGATGCAATGAAAGAGAGATGAAACTTAGCTAAATGCGTGAGAAAAGTGTGCTTAAAAGTGGTAGAATACAGAGATATCAACTCCCCCAAACTTAGCTCTTGCTTGCCCTCAAGCAAACAAATAGAACTAAGCTGGAGAAGAGGTTTGAAGGTGGAGACTCAGAACCAAAACATGCATAGAGTAAGTGAATTCAATGTCCAGGTTGCTAATTCTAGAATGCAAGGTTGACTGATCTCTACTTAAAAACATTAGCCATCTCCTTCACATCTCAACCTAACCTCTGCCTTAATCAATTCAAGCATTCAAATCAGCACATTCCCTTTAACATTGATTAAGTAGGAACCGTGAATCATACTATGCATTGGATATGAACACATTTGGCTTAAGGGTAGAGGCTTAGAGACAAAGATGGTCCCTTAAAGATCTGGTTTAAATCGCAACAGGGGATCTCTCAAGAATGATTGAGCTTTAGTAGAATGCTAAAGGTGAGTATCAAGTTATGCATACAAGGATAAGACCCCATCTACCCAGAATGTAATCAATATCAACTCAAATGGAGGTCCTATTTCTAATCCCAGAACATGAACTTAACTCTACCCTTTTGCACTCAAAGCATTTACAGACTTTTACTCACATTATTCCTTTCTTTTCTTTGCTTTTCTATCCTAGGAGAAGCTTTCTTACTTTGCTCTGTCTAGCGGATTAGGATTCTTTAACAACTAGGGTTCCCTTTTCTTTCTTCTCATAAACACAAGGCTTTTGCCCATTCTCTTTAAGCTATTTACAGAACCCCTTTTCTTTACTTTCGCACACCCAAATCCTTTACTAGACTTTTCTTACTTTAGCTACTTCTCCTAAGGACTCATTTCCCTTTTTCTTTTCTCTCAATGATGAACACAACCTTTTCTTTCTTTTAAACACAACCCAAAGCCAGAATTAAGCACCCACCTAGTCCTATCTAGTCCAGATAGCGTGAACCAGAACTACATGAGATACTATCCTTGTCGTTACAGACCTAACACTTTCTACCAAGCTCAATCGGAATAAGGCCTCACATTCACACATAAATGATAAATGGCTTGAAGGAAGGTTAGGGCTAAGGGTGGGGAATAACTGCTCCAAAGGTGGGAGTCAGCTACTTGGACTAGCAAGAGTGATCAAAAGGTAAAAGAAAGTCCAAGTATTTTAAGGTATCCATGAGTTCATAGCACAATGCACAGCATGATAATTATAAGTCACAATTCAAGTTCAAATAGATAGGGAATGGCGTCAGATCAAAGCGAGTTCGATTAAAACAAGAAAGTCAAGCGTTGAATTCAAAAGATGGTGCGGTCTTACTTCAAGTTCAGTCGATTATGCATTAGAGAACTAACAACCTGGGCACTGAGTTCTACTTAGTGAATAAGCATATTTACAAGGTTATAATCATCATAATCTCCAATGCAAATGCATGATGCAACAGTCTTAAATGAAAGCATACTAAAACAGTCTTAAAATGGCAATGCGAACTACATGAACACTCTTCTTTTGTATTACAATTTTTGAAATTTTTCAAAAAATTTTGGTTTTTCTATGCCTTAGATGATTATGCAATAAGAAAACAGATCACAACATCAAATACTTCTTGGACCCTCCCCCAAACTTAAATTACACAGTCCCATGTGTAATAAAAATTCAGAAGAGAGCTCAAGAGAAACAAACAACGAAACAGAAAAGCAAACTAATGCAATGAAATAGTACAATGGTTTAGGGGGATGAGTGATACTTTGGTTTTATCCGAAGTAGGTGTGGAGGAACTCATCCATGCTCTCCTGCGTGTAAGAAGGAGCTGTGCTTGACTCTGGAAGAGGCTGCTCGACGTCGGTGTTGTCCTGCATGTAGGGAGGATTAGTTGGCTCTGGAGCAGGCTGCTCGACGTGCAGACTTGACGTGTCATCGAGCTCCATGGTCGAGTCTGTCTCTGGACTTGGCCGCTGAACCTTCCGCTTGCTGCGATGCCTTTGCGAACGTTTGGGGAGTTGTGCAGACTCCTCTTGGCTTTCCCTCTGGCGGGGTTCAAAGGATGAATATCTTGGAGGATCAGCCTTTACCGCGTGTCTTGGAGCCATGCTTGAGGAACCGCTTCTTCTCAAAGTACCTCTCTCTTCTGATGATTATGGGGAATGCTTGGACTTCTTTTGGAGGTCTGTGATCTGAAGCGCCATCTTCTTCACCATGGTGGTCAATGAGTCTACCTTCTTTGACAATCCTCGCATTGCCTTCCCTTGAAACTTTCCCAACCCTTGCAGGAGTCCTATGCGCTTGTGAGCTTCTCTCTCGCTTTTGGTCTGCCTAGGGGCTTTGTACTCCTCGAAGAAGAACCGCTCTGGTGCATAATCATCAGGAGCGTCTTGGGTTTGCTCCTGGTCGTCCTCGTGCATTGCTTGAGGCGGTGGAGAGGCAGGGGCGACTTGTGAATCGTAGAGAATGAAGGATGGTGGGCAAAAGTCGATGTTCTCACCAGCCCTAATCGTGGTATGATTCGTGCATGGTAGAAGCAGCCTAGAAGTTCCTTCTTCAGGGTGGTTGAATACATAGAGCAACACACCTGCAGGAGCTGTTTTATCAAGGTAGCCCTTCTTCCTTAGGTTTGCCATATCGATCCAAGTTGGGGAAGTGTCTCCTGTTCCCACATCTATACCCACAGCTACCAGAATTGGTGTCAGAATTCCGCCAATGGTCAAGCTTCCTTTGCGCCCTGACCTATGCATTGTTGCAGCATACTCCTTGTATCCCAATAAATGATCCAAGAACACGGCTATTAAAGGGGCATTTCCTCTATCTCCCACCATTTCTGCTCCATCTCTAGTGTTTCTTAAGGTGAATAGGAGAGCTAAGTCCAGAAGCTGCAGTTCACCTTCACTCATGGTACCGGTGATCTTCTTTGCAAAGAACATGCTAGCAATGGACTGGTGTAGATACCTCACCACTGGGCTTCTAATAGAGGAACTCTTGCTTTTCGAAGGTATGTAATCTCCTGGTCCGGCGATCGTCTTCCAGAATGCTTGGAGTTCGCGCTTATCGAAATTTTGCACCAATCCCTCTTTGCTCGGGAATCCATACAAGAGATTGAGCTCCCTGATCGTTAGTGAGTGGTCTCTTCCCTTGACAGAGAACGTGATGTATCCAAAACCTCTCTCATTCTCTTCTTCTTGTTCATCCGCGTAGAAGTGTACGTCGAGAGTGGCTAGGAGCTAGCAGGTCTCCTCTTGATATCCCTCAAAACTATACCCCAGGAAGGTTTTTAAACCGCACGTCTCAGCAAGGTAGTCTATATCTTCAGCAATTCCCAAAGCAGCCATCGTTTCCCGATGAGGATGTCTTGTGCCTTCGAACTCCAGTGACTTGAGATAGCTATAGTACTCCTAGGGAGTAGGAGGCTTCCTCTTCTTTCTATCCCTTTTGGCTGGCTTAGCAGGTTTGATCTCTTCCTCCATTTCAACAGCTTCTTCTTCCTCCATTTCAACAGTCTCTTCTTCTGGTGTGGGTTCAAAATCCGCTTCCACAACCCTTTTCCCGCGGCTTATCTCTCTTCTTCTTCTGGCCAGACATTCAGCATCGTCATCTCTTGAACTTGAGGAGCCTCCTCGACGTCCCTGCTCGACGTGTGGTCGAGTAGGTTCATAACCGGCCTGATTCAGCACCATTTCTCTTTCTACACGATTGGGGCTATCTTCTCGCACGAAACTGGCATGACCGGTCCAAGCAGGGGCTGGAATCCTCTCGTTGATAATAGCAAAACCACGTGCAGCATGTCTTGAAGAAACCCTCTTTTGTTCTTGATCACTATCCATGGTGTTTCCTTCAGCAAGAGTAGAGAAAATAAAGCAAGTGAATCAAAAGAGCAGAGAATGAAGTTTAGAAGGAGAAGAAGTGAATTTTAAACCGATTAAATGTTGTAAATCGAGTTTAAAACCAAAGATTAGGAAGTTGCAAAGCTTTAAAGACTCAAAGCAAAGTTGAAATGAGAGAACTAGAGCTATAAGAGAGAAATGAGAGAAATTGAAGAAATGAGAGAATGAGAGGAGTGAGGAGTGTGCTTCCCTTCTTAAAGGCGCCCAAGGAGACCAAGAGACAAAGGTGGAGCGTGTGGGGGCAGAAAATGTTGGATCTAGGATTCAAATTCGAAAATTGAATGGTTTGGGCGTGGACTCGAGGTGGCTGACTCGACGTGGGGTCGAGTATGTCGGCAGCTTTCAAATTTGAATTTTTGGAGGGATTTTGCTTGGACTCGAGGTGTTGACTTGACGTGGGGTCGAGTAGGACCGTTTGACCACATTTGAATTTGAATTTTGGCTCCAAGGTTGACTTATTGGAAGGTTGACTCGATTTAATGGGCTTGATGGTGGTGGAACGAAAGCTTTCTTTTTACCCTTATCAACAGTTGGTTTTTCGATTTGGGGACTCTTAGCTTGATCCCAAGGTACAGCATCCTGGTCAAGCTTAGTGGTGTCTTCTTCTTGAGTTTCATTCTGAATAGAATCCTCCCCTTCTTGAATCTCACTGTCCTCAGTGACAGGAGCTAGGCTAGGTCGAGCTTGCAGCTCTCGACCACTGCGGAGTTGAATTGCATTAGCATACTCTCTTGGATTCTGAATATCTTTCCCGGGTAGTTGTCCGGGATGTTTAGGTGCAGAGGTAGAGGCAGCTTGGCTCTCCATGTACTTCACCTTGGAGTTTAGAGCCTCAAACTTGACATTTAGATCATTGTAGGAGCAGTCGACTTTGTTTTGAATCTCAGCCATTTTCTTATCACCAGCTGCTTGACCGTGTAGAAGCTGCTGAAGCATTTGCTTCATGTCTTGATCTTGTGCAGGTGGAGCTTGTTGGGGTTGCTGTGCAAAACCGGGTGGTGGATTATGTTGTTGATAACCTCCACTAAACTGTTGCTTTGGGACAAAGCCTTGATTGTATGGTACGAATGGCTTGGACTGGTTCTGTTGTTGCTGAGGGTAAACTTGATCTTGAGGGTTTGCAACATTCGTGCTCCGGTAAGATAGATTAGGATGAGCAGGCTTGTAAGGGTTGTAGCCTTTGTTGTAGCCACCTTGGTTCTGAATGTAGCTGACTTCTGCAGCCTGAGTATTCTCCCCCTCTTGGATTTGATAGTGCTCTTCGTTAGTGATATAGTGGACTTGCTTCTGTTGAGTAAGCAAAAATTTATCCAGCTTATCGTTGAGAGCCTGAATCATCTCCTTACTATGCTTTGCATCCGGATCTCCAATACCTCTGTTGGAGCGATCAAAATCCTCGTTATAGTTACCATCGGATAGAGCTAAGTTCTCTATCAATTCCCAGCCTTCCTCAACATCCTTATTCAAGAAATTCCCATTAGAGGCAGTGTCTAGCAACATTCTGATCTTGGGCAAAACTCCCCTGTAGAGTGTGCTGAGTAGTGAAGCCTTCTTGAAACCATGGTGTGGACACTGTATAGTGTAGCCTTTGAATCTCTCCCAGGCCTCACAAATGGATTCAGACTGCTTTTGGGTGAAACTGGAGATTTCATTCCTTAGACGTGCAGTTCTTGAATTTGAGAAGAACTTTGTTAAGAAGGCAACCTGATGTCTCTGTATTTTACCACTTTTAAGCACACTTTTCTCGTACATTTACCTAAGTTTCATCTCTCTTTCATTGCATCCAGAGTCCTTTTCATAACATTTTCATCACTTAGTACGATTTGCATTGCATGGCATAGCATATTGCATATTGGATGTGTTTCAGGTATTTGGAGCTTATTTGGGACTTAATGGATGCAAAGAAGAGAATTGATGATTCAGAACCAGTCCGAAGTCCCTCAAAGATTGACTCAGATGGAAGTCTTTCATTGCGATTTAGCTTCAGAGCTCTTCATGCAAGTTATAGGAAATTGAGTTACGTTTCCAACGGAGGTGATGTCAAGCGAATCAGAGCTTTGATGCAAGAATTATGGTGGTTTGAATGGAGACATATGCAGAAAACTGGTTGGACTCGACAGGAGGTCGAGCAGGCGCTCAGAAACCACCAAGGGTTGGACTCGACCACACCAACTCGACGTGAGGTCGAGTAGGAGGCCATCAAGGAGCACCCTTTGAAGAATCACTCCCCCTCGACCACATGGACTCGACGACAAGTCGAGTAGGACGTCAGGAAGCTGTCTGGACACGGACTCGACCACACGGACTCGATGACACGTCGAGTTGAACCACCCACCGACTTCTTATTTTGTCTTGTAGCCAAATTAGGGCAACCTAGTATTCCTATAAATAGAGGTACACGCTATTATCCAGGGGATATTCTTTTTACCCAGCAGATATTCCGCTGCTCTCTCTAAAAACCCTAGTTTTGTAATCGTTTTTCCCTTTGATCCTTTGAGTTTTTGGATTTCGTTTCTTCATCAAAGTTGTAGATCTCCTTCTAATCTATGACATACTTGCTTTTTAATGATTTCTGGGTTTATGCAATTTTCTGGGTTTTTATGCATGATGTTCTTCAGTGTTCTTGAGTAGTAGATTAGGGTTCTTGAGAATGGGTTAGATTAGGTGTGGAATCCTTAGTATATTTAGGTGGTTAAGAGTAGAATTGCTTGATTTCCCTTCTGGTTTAGTAGATATTAATGCTATTTCTTCTCTGATCAATTGGAAATAGAACTCAGACATTTCCACGCTCACAAGGTGTTTGATGAAATGTCTGAACAAACTTTTCCAGAGATTTGCATACTCTAGCCCAAGAGATTGGATGATTAGAATGCTTATTGACTTTATTAGATTGAATCATAATGCCTGCTAGGTTATATTTCTTCAATGAGAATTGAGTATGAAAGTGATTTAGCTTGAGAATCTCTGTCACGAGAGTGGATTGATTTGTATTCGAATCTCTTGTCTAGGGATAGCTTGATTGAGTTTGTTAACCACCTAGGTAGACTAAGGAGACTGCTATAATCGATTATCCCATTCCTCAGGACCTTTTATTTCTATTAATTGTTTAAATCTCGTTTCTGTTAGCTTTTGTGTTCTACTCGACCTGTTAGGCCTAGAGCGTTTCCCTGCATTGTTAGGTTGTTAGTTTCTTTTCCAAAGCTTATGCATGATAGTTTCTGGTCTTTAGTTTACTTCTTGCTCTTGTTTACTTGCTGTTTAGTTCTCTTTCTTATGCTTTCGAATTCGGTATTCGCATGTTAAATTGGTTGCTTAGGATCAATAGAAACACACAAAACCCTTTCATAATTGGCTTGACTTATTTTCTTTTTGTGCATATCTTGAATGCTTGCAGTCACACTGAGATTGGATTGATAACCTAATATACTACAATGGCATGTGTATTAGGGATTGATACTTGTTAGAGAGTAAAATCCTACTATCAATTTGGCGCCGTTGCCAGTCTTGTGTTGCATTGTTCCATTTAAGATTTCAGAAACGTTTAAGATCAAGTTCTTTCTTTACTTTGGTTACTAACTACTCTCTTCAGCTGCTTGTTTTTGTGCTCCAGGTACCAACTCGACCTCAAGTCGAGTCTACACGTCGAGACTAGCCACTGTGCATGCAAACTCGTTCTAAAGGCTCCAGCAACCTCATCAGCTACAAAGACAACATCAACCAGTTAGCCCGTGAGTTGAAAGAACGTAGAGCCAGAGACGGTTGTGAACTGCACAATCCAGTAGCCATGGAACCACAAGAACAAGACAATCAAGGAGTTGGGATACCAAGGAACATTGGTGCTGGGGATGCACCAAGAAACCATCAACAGAGACAGGGCATAGTTCCACCTCCTGTCCAGAACAACAATTTCGAGATCAAGAGTGGATTGATCTCAATGATACAAGGAAACAAGTTTCATGGGCTGCCTATGGAAGATCCCTTAGACCACTTGGATAACTTTGACAGGCTCTGCAGCCTCACCAAGATAAATGGTGTTAGTGAAGACGGTTTCAAGCTGCGTCTGTTTCCCTTCTCGCTGGGAGACAAAGCACACCAATGGGAGAAGACACTACCTCCTGACTCCATAACATCTTGGGACGATTGTAAGACAGCCTTCTTGACAAAGTTCTTCTCAAATTCAAGAACTGCAAGGCTAAGGAATGAAATCTCCAGTTTCACCCAGAAACAGTCTGAATCCTTTTGTGAGGCCTGGGAGAGATTCAAAAGCTACACTACACAATGTCCACATCACGGTTTCAAGAAAGCTTCTTTGCTCAGTACAGTCTACAGAAGAGCTCTGCCCAAGTTCAGAATGGTCCTGGACACTGCTTCAAATGGGAATTTCTTGAATAAGGCTGTTGAAGAAGGTTGGGAATTGGTTGAGAACTTAGCTCAGTCCGACGGTAATTATAATGAAGATTTTGATCGCTCCAACAGAGGTATTGGAGATTCGGATGCGAAGCATAGTAAAGATATCAAGGCTCTCAACGATAAGTTGGATAAGATTCTGCTGACTCAACAGAAGCAAGTCCACTATATCACTGAAGAAGAGCACTATCAAATCCAAGAGGGGGAGAGTACTCACGCTGCGGAAGTCAGCTACATACAAAACCAAGGTGGTTACAACAAGGGCTACAACCCCTACCAGCATGCTCATCCAAATCTATCTTACCGGAGCACGAATGTTGCAAACCCTCATGATCAGGTTTACCCTCAACAACAACAGAACCAGTCAAAGCCATTTGTACCATACAATCAAGGCTTTGTCCCAAAGCAGCAATTCAGTGGAGGTTTTCACCAACAGAATCCACCACCCGGTTATACACAGCAAACACAACAAGCTCCACCTGCACAAGATCAAGAGATGAAACAAATGCTTCAGCAGATTCTACACGGTCAAGCAGCTGGTGATAAGAAAATGGCTGAGATTCACAACAAAGTAGACTGCACCTTCAATGATCTCAATGTCAAGATTGAGGCTCTAAACTCCAGGATTAAGTACATGGAGAGCCAAGTTGCCTCTACTTCTGCACCTAAGAATCCCGGACAACTACCCGGGAAAGCTATTCAGAATCCGAAGGAATATGTTAATGCCATTCGCCTGCGCAGTGGTCGAGAGCTGCAAGCTCGACCTAGCCCCGCACCGGTCACTGAGGACAGTGAGATTCAAGAGGGGGAGGATTTGATTCATAATGAAACTCAAGTAGAAGACACCACTAAGCTTGACCAAGATGCTGTACCTAGTGATCAAGCTAAGAGCCCCCAGATCAAAACACCAGTTGTTGATAAAGGTAAAAAGAAAGCCTTCATCCCACCACCCTACAAGCCCAAAATACCATTCCCTGGAAGGTTCAAGAAGGATATCATTGAGAAGTACAGAGCCATGTTTGCTAGACACATTAAGGAGATTGAAGTCAGGATGCCTCTCATCGACGCATATAAGCTGATACCAGACTCTCACAAGTTCTTTAAAGACATGGTAATGGAGAGAATTAAGGAAGTGCAAGGGATGGTTATGGAGAGTCATGAGTGCAGTGAAATCATCCAAACAAAGATTATTCCCAAGAAATTGGGAGATCCTGGTTCGTTTACTTTACCTTGCTCTCTAGGCACTTTGGCCTTCAGTAACTGCCTCTGCGATCTAGGTGCTTTTAAAAGTCTCATGCCTCTCTCCGTGGCCAAGAGACTGGGTTTCAGCAAGTATAAACCTTGCAACATCTCCTTGATCCTGGCTGATGAGTCTATCAGATTTCCTCATGGGTTATTAGAAGATTTGCCTATTAAGATTGGAAATGCTGAAATCCCTACAGACTTCATAGTGCTAGAAATGGATGAACCAAAAGATCTTTAATCTTAGGAAGGCCCTTCTTAGCCACTGCTGGAGCTGTCATTGATGTTAAGAATGGGAAGATTGATCTTAATCTGGGAAATGATTTCAAAATGAAGTTTGACATCAATGATGCCACGAGGAAGCCAACAATTGAAGGACAGACCTTCGTAGTTAAGGTAATGGATTGCCTAGCTGATGAACAGCTAGAGGAGGTTGCTGAGGAAGATCACCAAAAAACTTCTTTGGCTAAGAGTGGTGAAGCAGGATATCTTCTCACTGAAACCTTGAGATGTGGTAAGTCACTAGATTCACACAAGGAAGTAGCAGGGTCAGAGGTCTTTAAAGGCTTGATTGAGTCAGAAACAGAGGTTAAGGTGGCATATGAAGCAAGCTCAACACATGCTCAACCAACTGACTCGAGTATACATTTGAGCAAGCCTTCAACTAGTCTGGAGAACTCTAGCTCGACCAAACATCGTGATAAGCTGCTAGAGTCTAGCAATTCTGCTCCAGATGGCTAGTTAGAACTCAAGGAGAGGTCCAAATGGCAGGATAAAGCCATAAGGGAGCTAACAGGCACTGTGAGAGAGCTGAAGGATCAAATCAAGAAGCTCCATGGGATAGCCAACCAAGTACCACTCCAAATCGAGGACATCCCAAATGATGAAGCGTCTACTCTGGTCAGCGCAAAGGGGAGTGAATTCACTTCAGAATGGTCTATAGCAGAAGACTATCCAGTTGATCAACAAGAAGCTTACTATGAGAAAAGGGCCATTGAGTACTCAACTGCAGATTTGTCAAGAGAGCATGCTAAGTTTGATGATTCATCCACCTGCAGGACAGAGGAGATCTCATTTGATCTCTACAATCCACCCTAAGCTCATTCAGTGTGAGAAGTCAAGCTAAAGACTTTAAACAAGCTCACTTGGGAGGAAGTCCCATGTCTATCCTTGTAAATATTAGTTAATTCCTTGTTATTTTTGATGTTTTTGCTTAAATGTCTCAGGATAAAGCGTTTTAAGGAAGCCAAGGCGCAAAACAGAATGAGTGGCCTTGACTCGACCTGCCCTCCTCGACGTGAAGTCGAGCTTGCCCCTTGGTGTCACTCCAAACCAAAACCGAAGCCCTACTCGACGTACTAGCTCGACCCAACGTCGAGCCCACTCATTGCCCACCAGTACCAGGTCAATCACCTCCTTCTTCACCCATCCATGAGGTAACAACTCCAATTCACCATTGTATATACCACATTTCATTTTGTTTCTCTGTTGGTTTGCCCTGAGTACTCTCTTCCAAATGCTTGTTACACAGAGGACTGTGTAATTTAAGTTTGGGGGAGGGCTCATGGAGTATTTGACATTGTGTTTTGTTTTCTTATTTCAAATTTTGCATCATTGCATCTAAGGCATAGAAAAACCATAAAAATTTGAAAATTTTCGAAAATGATTTCACAAAAACAGAGTGTTCATATAGCTTGCATTGTCATTTTAGGATTGTTTTAGTATGCTTTCACTTAGGGCTGTTGCATCATGCATTTGCATTGGAGATTATGATAATTATAACCTTGTAAATATGCTTATTCACTAAGTAAATTCAGTGCCCTGGTTGTTAGTTCTCTAATGCATAATCGATTGAACTTGAAGTAAGACCGCACCATCTTTTGAATTCAACGCTTGATTTTCTTGTTCTTAGTCGAAACTCGCTTTGATCTGATGCCATTCCCTATCAATTTGAACTTGAATTTTGACTTATAATTATCATGCTGTGCATTGTGCTATGAACTCATGGATACCTTAAAATACTTGGACTTTCTTTTACCTTTTGATCACTCTTGCTAGTCCAAGTAGCTGACTCCCATCTTTGGAGCAGTTATTCCCCACCCTTAGCCTTAACCTTCTTTCAAGCCATTTATCATTTGTGTGTGAATGTGAGGCCTTATTTCGATTGAGCTTGGTAGAAAGTGTTAGGTCTGTAACGACAAGGATAGTATCTCATGTAGTTCTAGTTCACGTTATCTGGACTAGATAGGACTAGGTGGGTGCTTAATTCTGGGTTTGGGATGTTCTTAAAAGAAAGAAAAGGTTGTGATCATCATTGAAAGAAAAGAAAAGGGAAAAGAGTTCTTAGGAGAAGTAGCTAAAGTAAGAAAAGTCTAGTAAAGGATTTGGGATGTTATAAAGTAAAGAAAAAAGGGTTCTGTAATAGCTTAAAGAGAATGGGGTAAAAAGCCTTATGTTTATGAGAAGAAAGAAAAGGGAACCCTAGTTGTTAAAGTATCCTAATCCGCTAGACAGAGCAAAGTAAGAAAGCTTCTCCTAGGATAGAAAAGCAAAGAAAAGAAAGGAATGGTGTGAGTAAAAGTCTGTAAATGCTTTGAGTGCAAAAGGGTAGAGTTAAGTTCATGTTCTGGGATTAGAAATAGGACCTCCATTTGGGTTGATATTGATTACATTCTGGGTAGATGGGGTCTTATCCTTGTATGCATAACTTGATACTCACCTTTAGCATTCTACTAAAGCTCAATCATTCTTGAGAGATCCCCTGTTGCGATTTAAACCAGATCTTTAAGGGACCATCTTTGTCTCTAAACCTTTACCCTTAAGCCAAATGTGTTCTTATCCAATGCATAGTATGATTCACGGTTCCTACTTAATCAATGTTAAAGGGAATGTGCTGATTTGAATGCTTGAATTGATTAAGGCAGAGGTTAGGTTGAGATGTGAAGGAGATGGCTAATGTTTTTAAGTAGAGATCAGTCAACCTTGCATTCTAGAATTAGCAACCTGGACATTGAATTCACTTACTCTATATGCATGTTTTGGTTCTGAGTCTCCACCTTCAAACCTCTTCTCCAGCTTAGTTCTATTTGTTTGCTTGAGGGCAAGCAAGAGCTAAGTTTGGGGGAGTTGATGTCTCTGTATTTTACCACTTTTAAGCACACTTTTCTCGTACATTTAGCTAAGTTTCATCTCTCTTTCATTGCATCCAGAGTCCTTTTCATAACATTTTCATCACTTAGTACGATTTGCATTGCATGGCATAGCATATTGCATATTGGATGTGTTTCAGGTATTTGGAGCTTATTTGGGACTTAATGGATGCAAAGAAGAGAATTGATGATTCAGAACCAGTCCGAAGTCCCTCAAAGATCGACTCAGATGGAAGTCTTTCATTGCGATTTAGCTTCAGAGCTCTTCATACAAGTTATAGGAAATTGAGTTACCTTTCCAACGGAGGTGATGTCAAGCGAATCAGAGCTTTGATGCAAGAATTATGGTGGTTTTAATGGAGACATATGCAGAAAACTGGTTGGACTCGACAGGAGGTCGAGCAGGCGCTCAGAAACCACCAAGGGTTGGACTCGACCACACTAACTCGACGTGAGGTCGAGTAGGAGGCCATCAAGGAGCACCCTTTGAAGAATCACTCCCCCTCGACCACATGGACTCGACGACACGTCGAGTAGGACGTCAGGAAGCTGTCTGGACACGGACTCGACCACACGGACTCGATGACACGTCGAGTTGGACCACCCACCGACTTCTTATTTTGTCTTGTAGCCAAATTAGGGCAACCTAGTATTCCTATAAATAGGGGTACACGCTATTATCCAGGGGATATTCTTTTTACCCAGCAGATATTCCGCTGCTCTCTCTAAAAACCCTAGTTTTGTAATCGTTTTTCCCTTTGATCCTTTGAGTTTTTGGATTTCGTTTCTTCATCAAAGTTGTAGATCTCCTTCTAATCTATAACATACTTGCTTTTTAATGATTTCTGGGTTTATGCAATTTTCTGGGTTTTTATGCATGATGTTCTTCAGTGTTCTTGAGTAGTAGATTAGGGTTCTTGAGGATGGGTTAGATTAGGTGTGGAATCCTTAGTATATTTAGGTGGTTAAGAGTAGAATTGCTTGATTTCCCTTCTGGTTTAGTAGATCTTAATGCTATTTCTTCTCTGATCAATTGGAAATAGATCTCAGACATTTCCACGCTCACAAGGTGTTTGATGAAATGTCTGAACAAACTTTTCCAGAGATTTGCATACTCTAGCCCAAGAGATTGGATGATTAGAATGCTTATTGACTTTATTAGATTGAATCATAATGCCTGCTAGGTTATATTTCTTCAATGAGAATTGAGTATGAAAGTGATTTAGCTTGAGAATCTCTGTCACGAGAGTGGATTGATTTGTATTCGAATCTATTGTCTAGGGATAGCTTGATTGAGTTTGTTAACCACCTAGGTAGACTAAGGAGACTGCTATAATCGATTATCCCATTCCTCAGGACCTTTTATCTCTATTGATTGTTTAAATCTCGTTTCTGTTAGCTTTTGTGTTCTACTCGACCTGTTAGGCCTAGAGCGTTTCTCTGCATTGTTAGGTTGTTAGTTTCTTTTCCAAAGCTTATGCATGATAGTTTCTGGTCTTTAGTTTACTTCTTGCTCTTGTTTACTTGCTGTTTAGTTCTCTTTCTTATGCTTTCGAATTCGGTATTCGCATGTTAAATTAGTTGCTTAGGATCAATAGAAACACACAAAACCCTTTCATAATTGGCTTGACTTATTTGCTTTCTGTGCATATCTTGAATGCTTGCAGTCACACTGAGATTGGATTGATAACCTAATATACTACAATGGCATGTGTATTAGGGATTGATACTTGTTAGAGAGTAAAATCCTACTATCACAACCCATGAAACTTGTTACCTTGAATCATTGAGATCAATCCACTCTTGATCTCGAAATTGTTGTTCTGGACAGGAGGTGGAACGATGCCCTGTCTCTGTTGATGGTTGCGTGGTGCATCACCATCACCAATGTTCCGTGGTATACCAACTCCTTGATTATCTTGATCTTGTGGTTCCATGGCTACTGGATTGTGCTGTTCACAATCGTCTCTAGCTCGACGTTCTCTCAACTCACGAGCTAACCGATCGATGTTGTCTTTGTAGCTGATGAGGTTGCTGGAGCCTTTTGAACGAGTTTGCATGCACGGTAGCTAGTCTGGACGTGGTGAACTCGACCTCAGGTCGAGTAGAGTACCTGAAGCACAAAAACAAGCAGATGAAATGAAGAGTTAGTAACCAAAGTTAATAAAGAACTTGATCTTAAACGTTTCTGAAATCTTAAATGGAACAATGCAACACAAGACCGGCAACGGCGCCAAATTGATAGTAAGATTTTACTCTAACAAGTATCAATCCCTAATACACATGCCATTGTAGTATATTAGGTTATCAATCCAATCACAGTGTGACTGCAAGCACTCAAGATATGAAACAGAAAGCAAATAAGTCAAGCCAATTGTGAAAAGGTTTGGTGTGTTTCTATTCAACCTAATCAACCAATTAACATGCAAGTACCAAATTCAAAAGCATAAGAAAGAAAACTAAGCAGTAAGAAATGAACTACAGACCAGAAACTATCATGCATAAGCTTTGGAAAAGAAACTAACAACCTAACAATGCAGAGAAACGCTCTAGGCCTAAGAGGTCGAGCAGAACACAAAAGCTAACAGAAACGAGATTTAAACAATCAATAGAGATAAAAGGGTCCTGAGGAATGGGATAATCGATTATAGCAGTCTCCTTAGTCTACCTAGGTGGTTAACAAACTCAATCAAGCTATCCCTAGACAATAGATTCGAATACAAATCAATCCACTCTCGTGACAGAGATTCTCAAGCTAAATCACTTTCATACTCAATTCTCATTGAAGAAATATAACCTAGCAGGCATTATGATTCAATCTAATAAAGTCAATAAGCATTCTAATCATCCAATCTCTTGGGCTAGAGTATGCAAATCTCTGGAAAAGTTTGTTCAGACATTTCATCAAACACCTTGTGGGCATGGAAATGTCTGAAATCAATTTCCAATTGATCAGAGAAGAAATAGCATTAAGATCTACTAAACCAGAAGGGAAATCAAGCAATTCTACACTTAACCAACTAAATATACTAAGGATTCCACACCTAATCTAACCCATCCTCAAGAACCCTAATCCACTACTCAAGAACACTGAAGAACATCATGCATAAAAACCCAGAAAATTGCATAAACCCAGAAATCATTAAAAAGCAAGTATGTTATAGATTAGAAGGAGATCTACAACTTTGATGAAGAAACGAAATTCAAAAACTCAAAGGATCAACAGGAAAAACGATTACAAAATCTAGGGTTTTTGAGAGAACAGCTGAATATCTGCTGGGTAAAAGGAATATCCGCTGGACAATAGGGTGAGCCCCTATTTATAAGAAATACTAGGTTGCCCTAATTAGCTATAGGACAAAATAGAGAGTCGGCGGAGACCAACTCGACGTGACGTCGAGTCTGCCACGTCGAGCCCATGTCCTTCTTCAAAGGTGGCGGCTTGATGTCCAACTCGACGTGTCGTCGAGTCCATGTGCTCGAGTCCGCTCCTCCACAGCTTCTTCACGTCCTACTCGACGTGTCGTCGAGCCTGGTAGGTCGAGTCTGTCCTTCGGTGGTTTCTGGGCACTAGCTCGACCTCCTGTCGAGCCCATGACGTCGAGTCCGGTTCTGGATGCTCTTGAATGGCTTCATTCCTCTCCAACTCGATCCCAAGTCTAGCTCCAAGGTTGTGTGGCTTCTCCTTGCTCCATTAAGTCCTAAAATAAGCTCCAAAGCACCTGAAACTCATCCAATATGCAACATGCTATGCTATGCAATGCAAATCGTACTAAGTGATGAAAATGATATGAAAAGGACTCTGGATGCAATGAAAGAGAGATGAAACTTAGCTAAATGCGTGAGAAAAGTGTGCTTAAAAGTGGTAGAATACAGAGATATCAGTTATGGCCGAAGTCCTTCGGTTTTGGAGTTTCTAAACGGAAAAACACTACTTTAGCTTACGGGATCCAGTTGCGGTTCTAGGTGTTATACCCAATCATACACACGTGATCTAGTCATATTTGACTCCAAAAACACTAACCAAGCTTCTTATTGCCTCTCAAAGCTTTGTGGTTATGGCCGAAGTCCTATGAGTTTTTGGTTTTGGAGCTTCTAAACGGAAAAACACTACTTTAGCTTACGGGATCGGGTTGCGGTTCTAGGTGTTATACCCAATCATACACACGTGATCTAGTCATATTTGACTCTAAAAACACTAACCAAGCTTCTAATTGCCTCTCAAAGCTTTGTGGTTATGGCCGAAGTCCTATGAGTTTTCGGTTTTGGAGCTTCTAAACGGAAAAACACTACTTTAGCTTACGAGATCCGGTTGCGGTTCTAGTCCTTATACCCAATCAAACACACCTGATCTAGTCATATTTGACACCAAAAACACAAACCAAGCTTCCTATTGCCTCTCAAAGCTTTGTGGGTATGGCCGAAGTCCTATGAGTTTTCAGTTTTGGAGCTTCTAAACAGAAAAACACTACTTTAGCTTACGGGATCCGGTTGCGGTTCTAGTTCTTATACCCAATCATACACACGAGATCTAGTCATATTTGACTCCAAAAACACTAACCAAGCTTCTTATTGCCTCTCAAAGCTTTGTGGGTGTGGCCGAAGTCCTATGAGTTTTCGGTTTTGGAGCTTCTAAACGGAAAAACACTACTTTAGCTTACGGGATCCGGTTGCGGTTCTAGTTCTTATACCCAATCATACACACGAGATCTAGTCATATTTGACTCCAAAAACACTAACCAAGCTTCTTATTGCCTCTCAAAGCTTTGTGGGTGTGGCCGAAGTCCTATGAGTTTTCGGTTTTGGAGCTTCTAAACGGAAAAACACTACTTTAGCTTACGGGATCCGGTTGCGGTTCTAGTTCTTATACCCAATCATACACACGAGATCTAGTCATATTTGACTCCAAAAACACTAACCAAGCTTCTTATTGCCTCTCAAAGCTTTGTGGGTGTGGCCGAAGTCCTATGAGTTTTCGGTTTTGGAGCTTCTAAACAGAAAAACACTACTTTAGCTTACGCTATCCGGTTGCGGTTCTAGGTGTTATACCCAATCATACACACGTGATCTAGTCATATTTGACTCCAAAAACACTAACCAAGCTTCTTATTGCCTCTCAAAGCTTTGTGGTTATGGCCGAAGTCCTATGAGTTTTTGGTTTTGGAGCTTCTAAACGGAAAAACACTACTTTAGCTTACGGGATCGGGTTGCGGTTCTAGGTGTTATACCCAATCATACACACGTGATCTAGTCATATTTGACTCCAAAAACACTAACCAAGCTTCTTGTTGCCTCTCAAAGCTTTGTGGTTATGGCCGAAGTCCTATGAGTTTTTGATTTTGGAGCTTCTAAACGGAAAAACACTACTTTAGCTTACGGGATCGGGTTGCGGTTCTAGGTGTTCTACCCAATCATACACACGTGATCTAATCATATTTGACTCTAAAAACACTAACCAAGCTTCTGCTTGCCTCTCAAAGCTTTGTGGGTGTGGCCGAAGTCCTATGAGTTTTCGGTTTTGGAGCTTCTAAACGGAAAAACACTACTTTAGCTTACGGGATCCGGTTGCGGTTCTAGTTCTTATACCCAATCATACACACGAGATCTAGTCATATTTGACTCCAAAAACACTAACCAAGCTTCTTATTGCCTCTCAAAGCTTTGTGGGTGTGGCCGAAGTCCTATGAGTTTTCGGTTTTGGAGCTTCTAAACGGAAAAACACTACTTTAGCTTACGGGATCCGGTTGCGGTTCTAGTTCTTATACCCAATCATACACACGAGATCTAGTCATATTTGACTCCAAAAACACTAACCAAGCTTCTTATTGCCTCTCAAAGCTTTGTGGGTGTGGCCGAAGTCCTATGAGTTTTCGGTTTTGGAGCTTCTAAACGGAAAAACACTACTTTAGCTTACGGGATCCGGTTGCGGTTCTAGTTCTTATACCCAATCATACACACGAGATCTAGTCATATTTGACTCCAAAAACACTAACCAAGCTTCTTATTGCCTCTCAAAGCTTTGTGGGTGTGGCCGAAGTCCTATGAGTTTTCGGTTTTGGAGCTTCTAAACGGAAAAACACTACTTTAGCTTACGGGATCCGGTTGCGGTTCTAGTTCTTATACCCAATCATACACACGAGATCTAGTCATATTTGACTCCAAAAACACTAACCAAGCTTCTTATTGCCTCTCAAAGCTTTGTGGGTGTGGCCGAAGTCCTATGAGTTTTCGGTTTTGGAGCTTCTAAACGGAAAAACACTACTTTAGCTTACGGGATCCGGTTGCGGTTCTAGTTCTTATACCCAATCATACACACGAGATCTAGTCATATTTGACTCCAAAAACACTAACCAAGCTTCTTATTGCCTCTCAAAGCTTTGTGGGTGTGGCCGAAGTCCTATGAGTTTTCGGTTTTGGAGCTTCTAAACGGAAAAACACTACTTTAGCTTACGGGATCCGGTTGCGGTTCTAGTTCTTATACCCAATCATACACACGAGATCTAGTCATATTTGACTCCAAAAACACTAACCAAGCTTCTTATTGCCTCTCAAAGCTTTGTGGGTATGGCCGAAGTCCTATGAGTTTTCAGGTTTTGGAGCTTCTAAACGGAAAAACACTACTTTAGCTTACGGGATACCGTTGCGGTTCTAGTTCTTATACCCAATCATACACACGTGATCTAGTCATATTTGACTCCAAAAACACTAACCAAGCTTCTTATTGCCTCTCAAAGCTTTGTGGTTATGGCCGAAGTCCTATGAGTTTTCGGTTTTGGAGCTTCTAAACGGAAAAACACTACTTTAGCTTACGGGATCCGGTTGCGGTTCTAGTTCTTATACCCAATCATACACACGAGATCTAGTCATATTTGACTCCAAAAACACTAACCAAGCTTCTTATTGCCTCTCAAAGCTTTGTGGTTATGGCCGAAGTCCTATGAGTTTTTGGTTTTGGAGCTTCTAAACGGAAAAACACTACTTTAGCTTACGGGATCCGGTTGCGGTTCTAGGTGTTATACCCAATCATACACACGTGATGTAGTCATATTTGACTCCAAAAACACTAACCAAGCTTCTTATTGCCTCTCAAAGCTTTGTGGTTATGGCCGAAGTCCTATGAGTTTTTGGTTTTGGAGCTTCTAAACGGAAAAACACTACTTTAGCTTACGGGATCGGGTTGCGGTTCTAGGTGTTATACCCAATCATACACACGTGATCTAGTCATATTTGACTCTAAAAACACTAACCAAGCTTCTGATTGTCTCTCAAAGCTTTGTGGTTATGGCCGAAGTCCTATGAGTTTTCGGTTTTGGAGCTTCTAGTCCTTATTGTTGAACCGGCTAATGAAAAGAACTCATTATGGCCGAGTAGAATCAAGAGAGGATGTGTTCGAGACGAAGAAACCAACTTGCGCTACCCGTCCGTACGCCCTCGTCCGTACGGATCACTCCATGTCCGTACGATCATCTTTGAGGCCGTCCGTACCATTTCAAGATCACTCGGCCCATTGGGATCTCAAGCCTTCCTAGGCTTATCCAAAGCTTCACCAAGGTTCTAGAAGACTCTCGACCCTTCCAAGAGAGCCGTTACACTCGCAAAAGAGGAGAAGGACAAGGAGCGCTCTCATCTCCTTTATGACGCGTTTTCCCTTGCTTTTGACCATTGTACATAGTGGATATCCTAGAGGATATTCCTTTTGCTTTGTCCTTAAAAGGAACCTTTGTATTGATCCATTTTTAGTAAGAAAGAGAAACAATCTTTCCCATCTCTCAAATCTCTTTACTCTCTCAATCTTTCCGATTTACTTTTCCGATCAAAGTTCTCTCCTTTTTCCGGTTGATTTCTTGTCCCATCGAAACCTAAAGCTCCATATTCTAACATGGTATCAGAGCCATAAGCTCCATACCCTTCATTCAACCCACCTCATTTACTTCCGCACCAAAACTCTCTCTTTGCTTTGATATCGTTCGATGAGTTCTCTCTATGATGAGATGAGTTCTCTACACTCGAAAATCATTCCGGTTATCCTCAAGGGAGGAAACTACTTGCTGTGGTCACGAACCACAAGATCTGCCTTGTGTAGTCGGGGACTTTGGAACCATATCTTGAAAGAAGAGGCTCCAAAGGAGACGACCACAAGAGATGGACAAGAAATCGTTCTTGTTGATGAGGAGAAATGGTTCCAAGAAGATCAATCGGTCTTGGTCCTCCTCCGAAACTCGCTTGAGTCCTCAATACTCAAAGCTTACTCCTATTGTGAAACTCCTAAAGAGCTTTGGGATACTCTCTTTAATGTATTTGGGAACCTCTCCAACTTGAGCCGAGTGTTTGAAGTGAAGAAGGCCATCAACGATCTCTCTCAAGGAGACATGGAGTTCACTCAACATTTCGGCAAGTTTAGGTCTCTTTGGGCGGAGCTCGAGATGCTAAGGCCTAACACCATTGATCCGGCGATCCTCAACGAAAGACGTGAACAAGACAAGGTCTTTGGTCTCCTACTCACCTTGAACTCCACCTACAATGATCTCATCAAGCACTTACTCCGAGCCGAGAAGCTTCCTAACCTTGAAGAAGTGTGCTCTCAAATCCAAAAGGAGCAAGGATCCCTTGGTCTCTTTGGAACAAAGGAGAGCTTGCTACGGCCAACAAAGGAGAGCTCACCACCGCCAACAAGGGAAGCTACAAGTCCGAGAACAAGAGAGGTCCAACTTGTGACCATTGCAAGAAGACGGGTCATACCAAGGAGAAGTGTTGGATCCTTCACCCCCATCTCCGACCAAGTAGATGGAAGGATCCTAAAGCTCATCAAGCGAACTGGAGCCAAGAGACTCAAGACATCTCCGGACCCGGACCCTCTACTCAAGCTAATGGTGTTGGAGCGGCTATGACGGCTTCCTCGGAGTATGTGAAGAGATCGGACCTCGATGCCCTCATCAAGGCTCTTAAGGAGTCATCCGGTAACTCCTATCATGCTATTGCTCAAACTCTAAAACCTCTTATTGTTGATTCGGGAGCTTCTCATCACATGATTAGTGATTCTAGGCTAATGAACAATATTGAACCGGCTTTAGGAAACGTGGTAATTGCTAATGGGGATAAAATTCCGGTTAAAGGAATAGGTGATTTAGAGCTATTTGATAAGAAGTCTAAAGCCTTTTACATGCCAAATTTTACTTCTAACTTGCTTTCCGTTAAAAGAGCAACGACCGATTTAAATTGTTATGCGATATTTGGACCTAATGATGTTCATTTTCAGGATATTGAATCAAGTAGGGTGCTTGGTCAAGGAGTTACAAAGGATGGTCTTTATGTTCTAGAAGACACAAAGCTATCCGAACCTTTATCTTCTCACTTTAGTTCAAGTATTGTTGTTGCGAATAGTGCTATTTGGCATGCTAGACTAGGTCACCCCATCCTCGGGCTTTAAGTTTAATGTTACCAAAAGTTTCTTTTCAAAATCTTGATTGCGAAGCTTGTATTCTTGGTAAACATTGCAAAGCTATTTTTCCTAAGTCTTCTACTATTTATGAAAGTTGCTTTGATTTAATTCATTCGGATGTGTGGACTTCTCCTTGTTTATCAAGAGAAAACCAAAAATATTTTGTCACATTTATTGATGAAAAATCGAAGTATACTTGGCTTACTCTCCTTCCTTCAAAAGATCGTGTTCTTGAAGCCTTTAAAAACTTTCATACTTATGTGACTAACCAATACAATGCCAAGATTAAGATTTTTAGATCCGACAATGGTGGGGAGTATACAAGTCAAGCATTCAAAGAGCACCTAGCATCACACGGAATCATTCACCAAACAAGTTGCCCTTACACTCCTCAACAAAATGGTGTATCCGAACGCAAGAATCGACACCTAATGGAGATTGCAAGGTCCATAATGTTTCACACCAATGTTCCAAAGAGATTTTGGAGTGATGCCGTGATGACCGCGTGTTACTTGATCAATAGAACACCAACAAAGATTCTACAAGACAAGTCTCCATTTGAGGTACTCACTAAAACTAAGCCTTCTCTTGATCACTTACGTGTGTTTGGTTGTGTTTGCTATGTCTTAGTTCCCGGAGAACAAAGGAACAAGCTCCAAGCCAAAAGCACTAAGGGAATGTTCATCGGGTATTCAACAACTCAAAAGGGTTACAAGTGTTATGTACCGGAGTCAAGAAAAGTATTGGTGTCAAGAGATGTAAAGTTTGTGGAGGACAAGGGATTCTATGACAAGAAGGATTGGGAAAGTCTTAAGGATTTGTCTAGCTCACCATCGGATAGAGCTACTAACCTTCGGATTATTCTTGAGAAGCTTGGAATTGAGAACTACCAACCTTCAAATACTCAAGCTCCACATCCGCCACAAGGACAAGAGACTCAAGAACAAGAAGAAGAAAGTCTTGAGGAAGAAGTCCAAGACACTCACAATGAAGAGAATGACCCCAACAATCAAGAAGAAGATCATATACCCGATGGTGATGGCTCCAATGAATCGAATCAAGAGGAAGATAACACTCCTCAAGAAGTGACTCAAGAAGTGACTCAAGAAGTGATACCTTTAAGAAGAAGTGAAAGACTTCGCTTTCATCCCTCAACATGGAAAGACAAGAGAGTTTACTACAACGCCAATGCGATAGCTCATCCAATTCAAGCCGTATGCACTCTTGCTCACCTACCCGAAGAACATCAAGTCTACCTCAGCAAAGTTGATCAACATTGGATTCCCACAACTTATGAAGAAGCCATACAACATAAAGTGTGGAGAGATGCTATAGAAGCCGAAAGACAAGCCATGATAAACAATCACACATGGGATGAAGAGGATCTACCTAGAGGAAGGAAAGCCGTGACTTCTAAATGGGTATTCACCATCAAGTATAAGAGTGATGGAGAAATTGAAAGGTACAAGGCTAGACTTGTGGCTAGAGGCTTTACTCAAAAATATGGAGAAGACTACCTTGATACTTTCGCTCCGGTGGCCAAACTACACACGGTTCGAGTGGTCCTTTCATTGGCTACTAACTTGGAATGGGATCTTTGGCAAATGGATGTCAAGAATGCATTTCTTCAAGGAGAGTTAGAGGAAGAAGTGTATATGAGACCACCACCGGGTCTAGAAGATAAAGAAGCACCCGGGAAAGTTCTTAAGCTCAACAAAGCAATCTATGGTCTTAAGCAATCTCCGAGAGCTTGGTATCACAAGCTTAGCACCACACTTCTAGGAAGAGGATTCAAGAGATCCGAAGCTGACCATACACTCTTCACTCTCCCTAGCCAAGAAGGTATAGTAGTCATTCTCGTTTATGTAGATGATATTATCATCTCCGGGAATGACAAGGTTGGTATTCAAGATACTAAAGATTTCCTTAAAAGTGTCTTTGATATTAAAGATCTTGGAGAACTAAAATACTTTCTTGGGATAGAAGTATGTAGATCAAAGGAGGGTCTCTTCTTATCTCAACGAAAGTATACTCTTGATCTTCTTGATGAAGTAGGTAAACTTGGTGCTAAACCAGCAAAGACTCCCTTGGAAGATGACTACAAAGCTAGACGAAAGGGGGAGCATGATAACAAGCCTTTCGAAGATCCTACCAAGTATCGGAGGCTAGTAGGTAAGCTCATCTATTTAACTATTACTAGGCCTGATATTTGCTTTGCCGTGAATGTAGTGAGCCAACAAATGCAAGCTCCAACTCAACATCATTGGAATATGGTGAACCGCATCCTCAAGTATCTCAAAGGCGCTCCGGGTACAAGGCATTTGGATGGGATGCAATAAGAACACGGAGATTGTTGGGTATTGTGATGCGGATTACGCCGGAGACAAGAATGATAGAAGATCAACAACCGGCTATTGTACTTTCATTGGTGGAAATCTAGTGACTTGGAGAAGCAAGAAACAAAAGGTGGTGTCCCTTTCAAGTGCCGAAGCCGAATACCGTGCCATGAGAAAGCTTACTACGGAGTTAATGTGGTTAAAAGCTCTCCTCAAAGACTTTGGTATAGACACGCCTCAACCAATCACCATGCATTGTGACAACCAAGCCGCCATTCACATAGCAACCAACTCGGTGTTCCATGAGAGAACAAAGCACATTGAAGTAGATTGCCACAAAGTCCGAGAGCAAATCCAACTTGGAGTGATCTTACCACATTATACCGAGAGTGAAGAACAATTGGCCGACATCTTCACCAAAGGAGCTAGCACCAAGGTGTGTGAGTACATTCATCAAAAGTTAGGTCTTGTTGACTTAACTCGGCCACAATCCCCTTAGCCAAATATCCCATACTCTTTTTCCCTAAGTGTAGTTTTATCCCATGAGGTTTTCTACACTTAGGTTTTTAATGAGGTGGTTGAATTTGGATCCAAGTTTAACCTATGCCCTTCTCCGGTTAAACTTGAGGGGGAGTATTGACTTGGTTAATGAAAAGAACTCATTATGGCCAAGTAGAATCAAGAGAGGATGTGTTCGGGACGAAGAAACCAACTTGCACTACCCGTCCGTACGCCCTCGTCCGTACGGATCACTCCATGTCCGTACGATCATCTTGAGGCCGTCCGTACCATTTCAAGATCACTCGGCCCATTGGGATCTCAAGCCTTCCTAGGCTTATCCAAAGCTTCACCAAGGTTCTAGAAGACTCTCGACCCTTCCAAGAGAGCCGTTACACTCGCAAAAGAGGAGAAGGACAAGGAGCGCTCTCATCTCCTTTATGACGCGTTTTCCCTTGCTTTTGACCGTTGTACATAGTGGATATCCTAGAGGATATTCCTTTTGCTTTGTCCTTAAAAGGAACCTTTGTATTGATCCATTTTAGTAAGAAAGAGAAACAATCTTTCCCATCTCTCAAATCTCTTTAGTCTCTCAATCTTTCCGATTTACTTTTCTGATCAAAGTTCTCTCCTTTTTCCGGTTGATTTCTTGTCCCATCGAAACCTAAAGCTCCATATTCTAACACTTATACCCAATCAAACACACCTGATCTAGTCATATTTGACACCAAAAACACAAACCAAGCTTCCTATTGCCTCTCAAAGCTTTGTGGGTATGGCCGAAGTCCTATGAGTTTTCAGTTTTGGAGCTTCTAAACGGAAAAAACACTACTTTAGCTTACGGGATCGGGTTGCGGTTCTAGGTGTTATACCCAATCATACACACGTGATCTAGTCATATTTGACTCTAAAAACACTAACCAAGCTTCTGATTGCCTCTCAAAGCTTTGTGGTTATGGCCGAAGTCCTATGAGTTTTCGGTTTTGGAGTTTCTAAACGGAAAAACACTACTTTAGCTTACGGGATCCGGTTGCGGTTCTAGGTGTTATACCCAATCATACACACGTGATCTAGTCATATTTGACTCCAAAAACACTAACCAAGCTTCTTATTGCCTCTCAAAGCTTTGTGGTTATGGCCGAAGTCCTATGAGTTTTCGGTTTTGGAGTTTCTAAACGGAAAAATACTACTTTAGCTTACGGGATCCGGTTGCGGTTCTAGGTGTTATACCCAATCATACACACGTGATCTAGTCATATTTGACTCCAAAAACACTAACCAAGCTTCTTATTGCCTCTCAAAGCTTTGTGGTTATGGCCGAAGTCCTATGAGTTTTTCGTTTTGGAGCTTCTAAACGGAAAAACACTACTTTAGCTTACGGGATCGGGTTGCGGTTCTAGGTGTTATACCCAATCATACACACGTGATCTAGTCATATTTGACTCTAAAAACACTAACCAAGCTTCTGATTGCCTCTCAAAGCTTTGTGGTTATGGCCGAAGTCCTATGAGTTTTCGGTTTTGGAGCTTCTAAACGGAAAAACACTACTTTAGCTTACGGGATCCCGTTGTGGTTCTAGGTGTTATACTCAATCATACACACGTGATCTAGCCATATTTGACTCCAAAAACACTAACTAAGCTTCTTATTGCCTCTCAAAGCTTTGTGGTTATGGCCGAAGTCCTATGAATTTTTGGTTTTGGAGCTTCTAAACGGAAAAACACTACTTTAGCTTACGGGATCGGTTGCGGTTCTAGGTGTTATACCCAATCATACACACGTGATCTAGTCATATTTGACTCCAAAAACACTAACCAAGCTTCTTATTGCCTCTCAAAGCTTTGTGGTTATGGCCGAAGTCCTATGAGTTTTCGGTTTTGGAGCTTCTAAACGGAAAAACACTACTTTAGCTTACGGGATCCGGTTGCGGTTCTAGTTCTTATACCCAATCATACACACGTGATCTAGTCATATTTGACTCCAAAAACACTAACCAAGCTTCTTATTGCCTCTCAAAGCTTTGTGGTTATGGCCGAAGTCCTATGAGTTTTCGGTTTTGGAGCTTCTAAACGGAAAAACACTACTTTAGCTTACGGGATCCGGTTGCGGTTCTAGTTCTTATACCCAATCATACACACGTGATCTAGTCATATTTGACTCCAAAAACACTAACCAAGCTTCTTATTGCCTCTCAAAGCTTTGTGGTTATGGCCGAAGTCCTATGAGTTTTTGGTTTTGGAGCTTCTAAACGGAAAAACACTACTTTAGCTTACGAGATCCGGTTGCGGTTCTAGGTTCTTATACCCAATCATACACACGTGATCTAGTCATATTTGACTCCAAAAACACTAACCAAGCTTCTTATTGCCTCTCAAAGCTTTGTGGTTATGGCCGAAGTCCTATGAGTTTTTGGTTTTGGAGCTTCTAAACGGAAAAACACTACTTTAGCTTACGGGATCGGTTGCGGTTCTATGTTTTATACCCAATCATACACACGTGATCTAGTCATATTTGACTCCAAAAACACTAACCAAGCTTCTTATTGCCTCTCAAAGCTTTGTGGTTATGGCCGAAGTCCTATGAGTTTTCGGTTTTGGAGCTTCTAAACGGAAAAACACTACTTTAGCTTACGGGATCCGGTTGCGGTTCTAGTTCTTATACCCAATCATACACACGTGATCTAGTCATATTTGACTCCAAAAACACTAACCAAGCTTCTTATTGCCTCTCAAAGCTTTGTGGGTATGGCCGAAGTCCTATGAGTTTTCGGTTTTGGAGCTTCTAAACGGAAAAACACTACTTTAGCTTACGGGATCCGGTTACGGTTCTAGGTGTTATACGCAATCATACACACGTGATCTAGTCATATTTGACTCCAAAAACACTAACTAAGCTTCTTATTGCCTCTCAAAGCTTTATGGTTATGGCCGAAGTCCTATGAGTTTTTGGTTTTGGAGCTTCTAAACGGAAAAACACTACTTTAGCTTACGGGATCGGGTTGTGGTTCTAGGTGTTATACCCAATCATACACACGTGATCTAGTCATATTTGACTCTAAAAACACTAACCAAGCTTCTGATTGCCTCTCAAAGCTTTGTGGTTATGGCCGAAGTCCTATGAGTTTTCGGTTTTGGAGTTTCTAAACGGAAAAACACTACTTTAGCTTACGGGATCCGGTTGCGGTTCTAGGTGTTATACCCAATCATACACACGTGATCTAGTCATATTTGACTCCAAAAACACTAACCAAGCTTCTTATTGCCTCTCAAAGCTTTGTGGTTATGGCCGAAGTCCTATGAGTTTTCGGTTTTGGAGTTTCTAAACGGAAAAACACTACTTTAGCTTACGGGATCCGGTTGCGGTTCTAGGTGTTATACCCAATCATACACACGTGATCTAGTCATATTTGACTCCAAAAACACTAACCAAGCTTCTTATTGCCTCTCAAAGCTTTGTGGTTATGGCCGAAGTCCTATGAGTTTTTCGGTTTTGGAGCTTCTAAACGGAAAAACACTACTTTAGCTTACGGGATCGGGTTGCGGTTCTAGGTGTTATACCCAATCATACACACGTGATCTAGTCATATTTGACTCTAAAAACACTAACCAAGCTTCTGATTGCCTCTCAAAGCTTTGTGGTTATGGCCGAAGTCCTATGAGTTTTCGGTTTTGGAGCTTCTAAACGGAAAAACACTACTTTAGCTTACGGGATCCGTTGTGGTTCTAGGTGTTATACTCAATCATACACACGTGATCTAGTCATATTTGACTCCAAAAACACTAACTAAGCTTCTTATTGCCTCTCAAAGCTTTGTGGTTATGGCCGAAGTCCTATGAGTTTTTGGTTTTGGAGCTTCTAAACGGAAAAACACTACTTTAGCTTACGGGATCGGGTTGCGGTTCTAGGTGTTATACCCAATCATACACACGTGATCTAGTCATATTTGACTCTAAAAACACTAACCAAGCTTCTGATTGCCTCTCAAAGCTTTGTGGTTATGGCCGAAGTCCTATGAGTTTTCGGTTTTGGAGCTTCTAAACGGAAAAACACTACTTTAGCTTACGGGATCCGGTTGCGGTTCTAGTGCTTATACCCAATCAAACACACGTGATCTAGTCATATTTGACACCAAAAACACTAACCAAGCTTCTTATTGCCTCTCAAAGCTTTGTGGTTATGGCCGAAGTCCTATGAGTTTTCGGTTTTGGAGCTTCTAAACAGAAAAACACTACTTTAGCTTACGCGATCCGGTTGCGGTTCTAGGTGTTATACCCAATCATACACACGTGATCTAGTCATATTTGACTCCAAAAACACTAACCAAGCTTCTTATTGCCTCTCAAAGCTTTGTGGTTATGGCCGAAGTCCTATGAGTTTTTGGTTTTGGAGCTTCTAAACGGAAAAACACTACTTTAGCTTACGGGATCGGGTTGCGGTTCTAGGTGTTATACCCAATCATACACACGTGATCTAGTCATATTTGACTCCAAAAACACTAACCAAGCTTCTTATTGCCTCTCAAAGCTTTGTGGTTATGGCCGAAGTCCTATGAGTTTTTGATTTTGGAGCTTCTAAACGGAAAAACACTACTTTAGCTTACGGGATCGGGTTGCGGTTCTAGGTGTTATACCCAATCATACACACGTGATCTAGTCATATTTGACTCCTAAAAACACTAACCAAGCTTCTTATTGCCTCTCAAAGCTTTGTGGTTATGGCCGAAGTCCTATGAGTTTTCGGTTTTGGAGCTTCTAAACGGAAAAACACTACTTTAGCTTACGGGATCCGGTTGCGGTTCTAGTCCTTATACCCAATCAAACACACGTGATCTAGTCATATTTGACACCAAAAACACAAACCAAGCTTCTTATTGCCTCTCAAAGCTTTGTGGGTATGGCCGAAGTCCTATGAGTTTTCAGGTTTTGGAGCTTCTAAACGGAAAAACACTACTTTAGCTTACGGGATACCGTTACGGTTCTAGGTGTTATACTCAATCATACACACGTGATCTAGTCATATTTGACTCCAAAAACACTAACCAAGCTTCTTATTGCCTCTCAAAGCTTTGTGGTTATGGCCGAAGACCTATGAGTT
>LR999453.1:8281401-8291918 GCA_905216605.1 Arabidopsis arenosa | reverse complement strand
TTGACTATTATGTATGACAAATTATGGATGCCACATTATTGATGACGCATAATGGATGATGTATTATGCTTTTTGAATTTATGAATAATTTATGTATAGAGAAAGCATTATGAAAGCCAATATTTTGTTATGTTACGAATCTAATGTGATTTTTGTATAAGGTTGTCCACAAAATAAGTGTTATGTTATATTAAAGATCGTGATAAAATATGATGAAACAAGTTCTAGTGGTCATATCCCCAAAAGTTATTCCATAAAAATCTTCATATTTTTATATCTATGATTACATATAAACAAAACAACAATACGAATGTATATTGTATGATTGTGTATGAACAGATCGATCTCAATAATGTTATACGTTTTCAGATTAAGAAACATGTTTTAGATTATTATGGATCGAAAATGGTGGTTATTGATGTTGTATCTATAAAAGTTACGGTTTAAGGTTGAGGGGATAAAAGTTAGAGGTGGTATCGTAGGGTTTAGGTTTATAGTTTTGGATTTCATGTTTAGGGTTTAGATTAGGGTTTAGAGTTTAGAGTTAAGGGTTTAGAGTTTAAGATTTAGGGTTTAGGTATAGGGTATAGTGTATAGTTATATGGTTAAGGGTTAAGAGTTTAGTCTTATGGTTAGGGTTTAGGATTTATGATATAGGGTTTAGTTATATGGTTAAGGTTAATGGTTTAGTCTCTATGATTTAGGGTTTATGGTTGAGGGTTTTGACTTAGAGGTTTAAGGTTTATTGTTTATGGTTTAGGGTTTACTGTATATCATCCCCGTGGCTATGTTATGATGGATAGGATTTTGTGTTTAGGGTTTAGGGTTTATTAATTATGGTTTAGTATTTATTATTTATGTTTAGGGTTTACGGTTTATTGTTTAGATTTACTGTTTAGGGTATAATTTTTATTATATAGGGTTTAGGGTTTCATTCTTATGGGTATAGTATAGTCTTAGAATTTGAGCGTATATGGAATCACGTGGCTAAGTTTACATGGAAAGGGTTTTAACCAACCCCATGACAATATTTTGATGGTAAGGTAAGGGTTAAGCGTATTGGGTTTATTGTTTTTGGTTTAGAGTTTAACTTATATCGTCCACGTAGCTATGTTATGATGGATAGGGTATAGTATTTAGGGTTTATGGTTTAATATTAAGGGTTTAGTATTTAGTATTATGTTTAGGGTATAGTATTTCGTGTTTAGTATTCCCTAAACCCTAAGGGTTAAGGGTTATGTCTCTATGCTTAGGGTATAAGGTTTTATGTTTAGGGTATAGGGTTTAGGGTTTAGGGTTTAGGTTTTAGGGTTTAGTATCAAGGGTTTATGGTTTAGGTTTAGAGGTTATGGATAAGGTATAAGTATAAGGTTAAGGGTTAAGGGTTAAATCTCTATGGTTTAGGTTTTAAAGTTAAGGGTTTTGAGTTTAGGGTTTAGGGTTTAGGTTTAGGTGCTTAGGTTTGATGTAAAATCATATGAGACTATCGTGTGTTCAAGATTATGTGGATAGTTTATATTTTATCCTTTAAAAATATTGATGTATTATATGATTATCTTTATAAAATATAGTAAAATGGATCTAGAAAAAGTAATTATAATTTATCATACAATAAAAATATATTTATCCTTGATTTAGAACTTATAATCCTCTTTTATTATAATCCACTACCTTCATTTCTCTCTCTTTACAACCAAACTCCACTCCGAATACCGTGTCCACCCACAACCTCCACACTCTAAACTCTCATATGAAGCTTGTCATGAACCGTTGGATCTATTCTCTCTCCTACATATCCAACGGCTGAGAATTAACAAGTTAACCACACTTGGGTTAATTGTCCACGTGTAGTAAGGGTAAATTGGTATTGATTTTTGTGGAACAGTGGTAAAACTCCAAAAAAGTGACTACTGCCTCATATGCTCATACAAACTCACAAAGTGCCCCAACATGCCACATTCCCTAGGAAAATATTCACTATATCATTGTTTCTATTCTTATTGCATCAATATAGGTAATCATGAACTAATATTTCCTTGTTACACAAAAAGTGATTTGTGTAAAAACAAGTTTATGATAAAATGAAAATAATAAATATTTATATATATATATATATATATATATATTAGATTTTAGATTATATATTAGATGATCTAAGTTTGAAGATGAAAATGTTATTAACGTTTAAAGATTTAAATTATATATATAATTTTAAATTTAAACTCCTCTTATTTGTACTAGGTGAACCAGGAACATACGTCGTACAAATAAGCATGGTAAACTAAGTACTTGGCCCTATCGAACCAGAGACTTATACTTTTGCAAAGTAAAATACAAATATTACAAAGTAGTCTTAGTTGTCCCGGTTGAACCAGGTACTCAACCTCACAGTTGTCCTAGTTGAACCATGAAATCCCGGATGTCTTATTGGGCTTTTATTAATGTATTAGTCTATTTGAATATTTGTACTTTTGATATGGTCCGGCCCGTTTACATCATAAACCATTCATAATAAGGTGAGTATAAATGCATAGACAACCGAAACGTCTAGTCTCTTCAGTTTCTTAGAAAAAAAAAAAAAAACCAGAGACGGTGGTTACTGTTCTTCGCCGGAAACACCATGGATCGAAGCACTTATTATCATTCTTCCTCCACACCAAATTCTCCTGCGTCTGAACCAAGTTCTCCTATGCCGCCTGATTCTCCCAAGTTTGATGTGGAGCGGTTTCATCGGTGGACTGGGCGTTCGCAACCAGAAGTGGGATTTCCTCTATCCACTCTCACGTGTCCAAGTGTTGAGCCTATCTATCCCTGGGATAAAGTCCCAGGCAACGGGAATGGACCGGATATTCAGCCGGCAGAAAGAGATTTCGTCCCTGGAAAAATAACTTATCCAAAGACTTTCTTCGCTCGTTGCCCAGGAAGTGTTTTCACAAAAAATCAACATTGGGTCGCTAGGGTAAGTGTCTCGAATTCGTATTTGCATGTTAGTTATTTGAGTAATAACTTGAAAGTTAGGGTTTTTGTTACAATGGTTATTAGTGGTATATTTGTCATTTGGCGAATCAACATGAGGCCTATCGCAAATGCCACGCCGAGCTGGTTGAGTAGATGCAGGACATGGAGAGAGGCATGAGGCGATTGGAGGCACACCCGAAAGATTGGCTCCGGTACGAGTTCGACAAGTTTGGGGACATGAGCTGGCCTCTTAGGTATTACTGCCTCACTCATGATGGAAGTAGCTGTGAATTTAGATTAAGTCCACCGGACGCTGTTGGTCCCGTTACAGATGAAGATGATGAAGATTCCTCCGATGGAAGTAGTTTCGACTCCCATCCCGATTCGTTGTTTTATTAATGTTTAAGTATTTGTTTATGTTGCTAAGACTAAATCTAGTTATTAATTTCCATTCCAGTTTATGTTGTCAATTATAAAACCTATTTCGATTAATGTTCTTAACATAAATATATTTTTTTTATTTCCAGCAAAGTAATGGTAAAGTATTTGTTTATGTTGCTAAGACTAAATCCTTTTACTTTCCATTCCAGTTGTAATTAATAAACCAAAATTACCATAGTTGATAGCTGAGACATTGATGTAATTTTACTTAACCATTCATGTTTATGGAAAAGTTATAAATAATTTCGAAGTTGTATGACTAATTACGATTTGATTTCCAGCGTATCATCTTTACTGTGTCTACTTATCATTAACTCTACATCTCTGCCCTCTTACTACGCTATCATTACCTAGTAGTAGATACAAACCTACTTATCTTAATGCTTGTCAACAGCTCAAGTCACTTCTCACCAACTCCTTTAAACCTAATTAAATTGAGTTGAGTGTATGGGTTCAGGGTTTAGAGTACTGGGGTTGGGATTATATAGGAATCGTTGATTTTGTATAGTATTTAATTTGAAGGATTTACACTTATGGTTAAGGTTTTTAGGGTTTAGGGTATATGGATTAGTGTTTAGGCTTAGGATTATATTCATAATTATGGGCCGTGATAACAAATTAGACACCAACGCCCAAATATATTTCGTATGGGCCATATATTGGCTTGTCCTTATTAGGCCCGGTCCAACTAAGTCCAACAGTTACATCACATTAATAGAACGGAAGCATCTAGTCGTTGAGACTGTTCAATATTTTAAATATTTCTCGCAACCAGAGACTATCCGGTTTCTTCAGTCACTTCACCGGAGAAAGAAATGGATCCCCTAGGCCAATGGCTAAGTGACCAAGACATCGACAGATGGTCGCCTCTGTCCTCAAGGACGGTGTCATTAAACGATACACCACCTTGCTCACCGCGCTCTTCATCGCTATCCGGAGGATCAGACGCCTCTTTCGACGACTATGTGCCTTCAAGTGGTCCCGATACGCCGGCATTATCACCGTCAAAGGGATCAACCGACAGCTCTTCTTCAGATAAATCAGATAAACCGACAACCCATAAAGATTTAAGAAGCAATAAGAAGCTTGGAGAGTGTTTTTGGAGTCAAATATGACTAGATCTCGTGTTTATGATTGGGTATAAGAAGTAGAACCGCATCCGGATCCCAAAAGCTATAGTAGTGTTTTTCCGTTTAGAAGCTCCAAAACCAAAAACTCATAGGTCTTCGGCCACACCCACAAAGATTTGAGAAGCTATAAGAAGCTTGGTTAGTGTTTTTGGAGTCAAATATGACTAGATCTCGTGTTTATGATTGGGTTTAAGAACTAGAACCGCAACCGGATCCCAAAAGCTAAAGTAGTGTTTTTCCATTTAGAAGCTCCAAAACAGAAAACTCATAGGACTTCGGCCACACCCACAAAGATTTGAGAAGCAATAAGAAGCTTGGTTAGTATTTTTGGAGTCAAATATGACTAGATCTCGTGTTTATGATTAGGCTTAAGAACTAGAACCGCAACCGGATCCCTAAAGCTAAAGTAGGGTTTTTCCATTTAGAAGCTCCAAAACAGAAACTACATAGGACTTCGGCCACACCCACAAAGATTTGAGAAGCAATAAGAAGCTTGGTTAGTGTTTTTGGAGTCAAATATGACTAGATCTCGTGTTTATGATTGGGTATAAGAACTAGAACCGCAACCGGATCCCAAAAGCTAAAGTAGTGTTTTTCCGTTTAGAAGCTCCAAAACCGAAAACTCATAGGACTTCGGCCACACCCACAAAGATTTGAGAAGGAATAAGAAGCTTGGTTAGTGTTTTTGGAGTCAAATATGACTAGATCTCGTGTTTATGATTGGGTTTAAGAACTAGAACCGCAACCGGATCCCAAAAGCTAAAGTAGTGTTTTTCCATTTAGAAGCTCCAAAACAGAAAACTCATAGGACTTCGGCCACACGCTACAAAGATTTGAGAAGCAATAAGAAGCTTGGTTAGTGTTTTTGGAGGCAAATATGACTAGATCTCGTGTTTATGATTGGGTATAAGAACTAGAACCGCAACCGGATCCCAAAAGCTAAAGTAGTGTTTTTCCATTTAGAAGCTCCAAAACCGAAAACTCATAGGACTTCGGCCACACCCACAAAGAGTTGAGAAGCAATAAGAAGCTTGGTTAGTGTTTTTGGAGTCAAATATGACTAGATCTCGTGTTTATGATTGGGCTTAAGAACTAGAACCGCAACCGGATCCCAAAAGCTAAAGTAGTGTTTTTCCATTTAGAAGCTCCAAAACAGAAAACTCATAGGACTTCGGCCACACCCACAAAGATTTGAGAAGCAATAAGAAGCTTGGTTAGTGTTTTTGGAGTCAAATATGACTAGATCTCGTGTTTATGATTGGGTTTAAGAACTAGAACCGCAACCGGATCCCAAAAGCTAAAGTAGTGTTTTTCCATTTAGAAGCTCCAAAACAGAAAACTCATAGGACTTCGGCCACACCCACAAAGATTTGAGAAGCAATAAGAAGCTTGGTTAGTGTTTTTGGAGTCAAATATGACTAGATCTCGTGTTTATGATTGGGTTTAAGAACTAGAACCGCAACCGGATCCCAAAAGCTAAAGTAGTGTTTTTCCAGTTTAGAAGCTCCAAAACCGAAAACTCATAGGACTTCGGCCACACCCACAAAGATTTGAGAAGCAATAAGAAGCTTGGTTAGTGTTTTTGGAGTCAAATATGACTAGATCTCGTGTTTATGATTGGGTTTAAGAACTAGAACCGCAACCGGATCCCAAAAGCTAAAGTAGTGTTTTTCCATTTAGAAGCTCCAAAACAGAAAACTCATAGGACTTCGGCCACACCCACAAAGATTTGAGAAGCAATAAGAAGCTTGGTTAGTGTTTTTGGAGTCAAATATGACTAGATCTCGTGTTTATGATTGGGTATAAGAACTAGAACCGCAACCGGATCCCAAAAGCTAAGTAGTGTTTTTTCCATTTAGAAGCTCCAAAACAGAAAACTCATAGGACTTCGGCCACACCCACAAAGATTTGAGAAGCAATAAGAAGCTTGGTTAGTGTTTTTGGAGTCAAATATGACTAGATCTCGTGTTTATGATTGGGCTTAAGAACTGGAACCGCAACCGGATCCCAAAAGCTAAAGTAGTGTTTTTCCATTTAGAAGCTCCAAAACAGAAAACTCATAGGACTTCGGCCACACCCACAAAGATTTGAGAAGCAATAAGAAGCTTGGTTAGTGTTTTTGGAGTCAAATATGACTAGATCTCGTGTTTATGATTGGGTATAAGAACTAGAACCGCAACCGGATCCCAAAAGCTAAAGTAGTGTTTTTCCGTTTAGAAGCTCCAAAACCGAAAACTCATAGGACTTCGGCCACACCCACAAAGATTTGAGAAGCAATAAGAAGCTTGGTTAGTGTTTTTGGAGTCAAATATGACTAGATCTCGTGTTTATGATTGGGTTTAAGAACTAGAACCGCAACCGGATCCCAAAGCTAAAGTAGTGTTTTTCCATTTAGAAGCTCCAAAACAGAAAACTCATAGGACTTCGGCCACACCCACAAAGATTTGAGAAGCAATAAGAAGCTTGGTTAGTGTTTTTGGAGTCAAATATGACTAGATCTCGTGTTTATGATTGGGTATAAGAACTAGAACCGCAACCGGATCCCAAAAGCTAAAGTAGTGTTTTTCCATTTAGAAGCTCCAAAACAGAAAACTCATAGGACTTCGGCCACACCCACAAAGATTTGAGAAGCAATAAGAAGCTTGGTTAGTGTTTTTGGAGTCAAATATGACTAGATCTCGTGTTTATGATTGGGCTTAAGAACTAGAACCGCAACCGGATCCCAAAAGCTAAAGTAGTGTTTTTCCATTTAGAAGCTCCAAAACAGAAAACTCATAGGACTTCGGCCACACCCACAAAGATTTGAGAAGCAATAAGAAGCTTGGTTAGTGTTTTTGGAGTCAAATATGACTAGATCTCGTGTTTATGATTGGGTTTAAGAACTAGAACCGCAACCGGATCCCAAAAGCTAAAGTAGTGTTTTTCCATTTAGAAGCTCCAAAACAGAAAACTCATAGGACTTCGGCCACACCCACAAAGATTTGAGAAGCAATAAGAAGCTTGGTTAGTGTTTTTGGAGTCAAATATGACTAGATCTCGTGTTTATGATTGGGCTTAAGAACTAGAACCGCAACCGGATCCCAAAAGCTAAAGTAGTGTTTTTCCATTTAGAAGCTCCAAAACAGAAAACTCATAGGACTTCGGCCACACCCACAAAGATTTGAGAAGCAATAAGAAGCTTGGTTAGTGTTTTTGGAGTCAAATATGACTAGATCTCGTGTTTATGATTGGGTATAAGAACTAGAACCGCAACCGGATCCCAAAAGCTAAAGTAGTGTTTTTCCGTTTAGAAGCTCCAAAACCGAAAACTCATAGGACTTCGGCCACACCCACAAAGATTTGAGAAGCAATAAGAAGCTTGGTTAGTGTTTTTGGAGTCAAATATGACTAGATCTCGTGTTTATGATTGGGTTTAAGAACTAGAACCGCAACCGGATCCCAAAAGCTAAAGTAGTGTTTTTTCCATTTAGAAGCTCCAAAACCGAAAACTCATAGGACTTCGGCCACACCCACAAAGATTTGAGAAGCAATAAGAAGCTTGGTTAGTGTTTTTGGAGTCAAATATGACTAGATCTCGTGTTTATGATTGGGTATAAGAACTAGAACCGCAACCGGATCCCAAAAGCTAAAGTAGTGTTTTTCCATTTAGAAGCTCCAAAACCGAAAACTCATAGGACTTCGGCCACACCCACAAAGATTTGAGAAGCAATAAGAAGCTTGGTTAGTGTTTTTGGAGTCAAATATGACTAGATCTCGTGTTTATGATTGGGTTTAAGAACTAGAACCGCAACCGGATCCCAAAAGCTAAAGTAGTGTTTTTCCATTTAGAAGCTCCAAAACAGAAAACTCATAGGACTTCGGCCACACCCACAAAGATTTGAGAAGCAATAAGAAGCTTGGTTAGTGTTTTTGGAGTCAAATATGACTAGATCTCGTGTTTATGATTGGGCTTAAGAACTAGAACCGCAACCGGATCCCAAAAGCTAAAGTAGTGTTTTTCCATTTAGAAGCTCCAAAACAGAAAACTCATAGGACTTCGGCCACACCCACAAAGATTTGAGAAGCAATAAGAAGCTTGGTTAGTGTTTTTGGAGTCAAATATGACTAGATCTCGTGTTTATGATTGGGTATAAGAACTAGAACCGCAACCGGATCCCAAAAGCTAAAGTAGTGTTTTTCCAGTTTAGAAGCTCCAAAACAGAAAACTCATAGGACTTCGGCCACACCCACAAAGATTTGAGAAGCAATAAGAAGCTTGGTTAGTGTTTTTGGAGTCAAATATGACTAGATCTCGTGTTTATGATTGGGTTTAAGAACTAGAACCGCAACCGGATCCCAAAAGCTAAAGTAGTGTTTTTCCATTTAGAAGCTCCAAAACAGAAAACTCATAGGACTTCGGCCACACCACAAAGATTTGAGAAGCAATAAGAAGCTTGGTTAGTGTTTTTGGAGTCAAATATGACTAGATCTCGTGTTTATGATTGGGTATAAGAACTAGAACCGCAACCGGATCCCAAAAGCTAAAGTAGTGTTTTTCCATTTAGAAGCTCCAAAACAGAAAACTCATAGGACTTCGGCCACACCCACAAAGAGTTGAGAAGCAATAAGAAGCTTGGTTAGTGTTTTTGGAGTCAAATATGACTAGATCTCGTGTTTATGATTGGGTTTAAGAACTAGAACCGCAACCGGATCCCAAAAGCTAAAGTAGTGTTTTTCCATTTAGAAGCTCCAAAACAGAAAACTCATAGGACTTCGGCCACACCCACAAAGATTTGAGAAGCAATAAGAAGCTTGGTTAGTGTTTTTGGAGTCAAATATGACTAGATCTCGTGTTTATGATTGGGTATAAGAACTAGAACCGCAACCGGATCCCAAAAGCTAAAGTAGTGTTTTTCCATTTAGAAGCTCCAAAACAGAAAACTCATAGGACTTCGGCCACACCCACAAAGATTTGAGAAGCAATAAGAAGCTTGGTTAGTGTTTTTGGAGTCAAATATGACTAGATCTCGTGTTTATGATTGGGTATAAGAACTAGAACCGCAACCGGATCCCAAAAGCTTAAGTAGTGTTTTTCCATTTAGAAGCTCCAAAACCAAAAACTCATAGGACTTCGGCCACACCCACAAAGAGTTGAGAAGAAATAAGAAGCTTGGTTAGTGTTTTTGGAGTCAAATATGACTAGATCTCGTGTTTATGATTGGGCTTAAGAACTGGAACCGCAACCCGATCCCAAAAGCTAAAGTAGTGTTTTTCCATTTAGAAGCTCCAAAACAGAAAACTCATAGGACTTCGGCCACACTCACAAAGATTTGAGAAGCAATAAGAAGCTTGGTTAGTGTTTTTGGAGTCAAATATGACTAGATTTCTTGTTTATGATTGGGTTTAAGAACTAGAACCGCAACCGGATCCCAAAAGCTAAAGTAGTGTTTTTCCATTTAGAAGCTCCAAAACAGAAAACTCATAGGACTTCGGCCACACCCACAAAGATTTGAGAAGCAATAAGAAGCTTGGTTAGTGTTTTTGGAGTCAAATATGACTAGATCTCGTGTTTATGATTGGGATTAAGAACTAGAACCGCAACCGGATCCCAAAAGCTAAAGTAGTGTTTTTCCATTTAGAAGCTCCAAAACAGAAAACTCATAGGACTTCGGCCACACCCACAAAGATTTGAGAAGCAATAAGAAGCTTGGTTAGTGTTTTTGGAGTCAAATATGACTAGATCTCGTGTTTTATGATTGGGTATAAGAACTAGAACCGCAACCGGATCCCAAAACTAAAGTAGTGTTTTTCCGTTTAGAAGCTCCAAAACCGAAAACTCATAGGACTTCGGCCACACCCACAAAGATTTGAGAAGAATAAGAAGCTTGGTTAGTGTTTTTGGAGTCGAAATATGACTAGATCTCGTGTTTATGATTGGGTTTAAGAACTAGAACCGCAACCGGATCCCAAAAGCTAAAGTAGTGTTTTTCCATTAAGAAGCTCCAAAAC